>JAKWJA010000510.1:0-33982 GCA_027704765.1 Solanum habrochaites | reverse complement strand
GGGGATATTTTTTCTTAAGCATCAATGGTTAAAGACAATTGATCAATGATATTTTCGGGTCATATTAAATGGTAAATTAGCCTGAATTGGAAATATGATATCCCATACCGGCAAATCATCTCACGATATTAAATATTTCAGTCTCCTAAAAGACTAATCCCCTTTACATTAGATACTTGGAAGTTTAAATTGTTAAACATTACCTTTATAAGTCTAGATTTGTTGATGACTATTTTTTCTTTAAGCATCAATGGTAAAGACAATTGATCAATGATACTTCTTCGGGTCAATATTTACATGGTAAATCTCAGCCTGAATGGATTGATATCCCATACGGGCAAATCATCTCACGATATTAAATATTTCAGTTCTCCTAAAAGACGAATCCCTTTACTAATTTGTTTCCCTTTTGTGCAATCTCTTACTATATGGTTAAAACATAGTGCAATGTTTGTTCACTCCATACTTGCAGGCTAAGTTATTCGTGATAATTGATAGCTTTTTTGAGGATTTTAAACATATTCAGTCTAACACATTTTCTTTGATTAGAAAATACTTTAGTTATCAATATTGGTTGTTGATAAGTTTGAAGTATCTTCAAGTTAAATGTACTGCAATCTGCTTGAAAGGTTTTCTATTTCCAATGTCCACTTAATGGTTTCCTTGTTTATTTATTAAAAATCTAGATGTAAAGAACACTTGTTTAGATGGTAAGCCTAAGGGACATGCAACCTTTGCTTTTTGTTTCAAATAATGCTTAGTTAGTGATAAGAGGCATATAAAGTGCATAAAAGTATCTCATTGTTATGGGGGTAAAAGCATTTGTGTTTTAAATAAATTAGCTAAATAGTTACACTTTCATGTAAGAGGTTTGAGTTTTGTGCTAGGCAAAACCCCCACCCGTGGTTGCTTATATCCATAAATATTAAAAGTGATTGTGCGGACCATTCCTTAATTCCCTTTGGATGATTTTACTCTCTCCAAATATATCACTTTATTGGCTGCTACAGTTGTCGGAGGCATGACTGATTTCAATCAAAAAGTTGACGCAGAAGTTCCAAGCTTCATAGCACCATGTGAGTTTTTTGCATAGGTTGTCTTGGTTAGACATGTCTTCTTACAAATGTGAAGTGTTTGGTTTCCTAATAATTAGAAACATAATAGTTTGACCCATATAAGGAAGAAGAAATCATATCCAAGTATACCACTTTCTCGGTAACTAGGATAATTCCATAAAGGGAAGAGATTTGTAGTAGCCATAAAGAATGTAAGTTTCACTTCATGCGTCATGTTAAGGAAAAGTAACAAACACTTAATTTTGAATAAAATCAATCCACAATCAAATGGGTGATGCTTCATTGTTGTGCTCACATATATGTAAGGAACACATCATTCATACTTATGGTTCTTAACTTTTTGAATATTATTCATAAGCATGAAAATCCTAACAGAAGCGGCATTTGACCCCTCTTCTAAAGTACATCTTAAAACATAACTGTCAATTAGGTGAATAAATGTGTATACGAGAACCTTGCAGGCAATTTCATCAACAGCCCTCACGGGGCAAATGTTCGAAAAGTCCCCATCATAAGGATACATTAAAATCATCTGTAATAGCAAAAATGTTTGGGTCCTAATCCAAAAAAGGTTATTTAAATGGTATTATTAGTATGTACAAGAGTTAAATTTACAGCAAAACAGTTGTACTAAAATTATTTACAATACTATTTTTTATATATATTCCAATGACTCCTTTAGTATTTAAGGAAGTATCAGTGGTATCTATTGACTCATAATGTTGAAAAAATAATTTGTTTTATAAAACACATGTCATCTATATAATATTTTTATGAAAGGACTCAATAGTATAAATTTCTTGTACAATAAGTATAACGTTACTAATTTAAACTCCTAAGTTATCTTCAAATTCTATACAAAAACTACTTTATATGTGTTTGATTCAAACGTAGCCAGATAATTTTATATTAAAAGTTGCAAATGAATGAAATCAATGCAAATGTCATCTACAAAGTATGCACTTTTTCTTTATTGTTTAGGAGTGTGACATGGTTGTGTGCTGTTGTGTAGCGTAACTCTGATCGTATACCAATCTATTATTATTAATTTATACACTTATAACTACAGATGAAGACAAACACTAGTTTTACGTTAGCCGTAATCGAATTAGAAACGTTTACCATTCGGTTGATTTGATGCTATGTTAAAATTAGGCAGTCCTTTTTGTAACGTTGTTGTAAGAACTTGTACAGTTCTAAGAATTAGCGTATTTAATTGTCATAGGAAGCCACATTTGAGGAATTTTATTAACGGTCGGGAAACAGTAGTGGAATTGACATCCCCTACCATGGATTTATTCCATACAAATTTTATTTCCTCAGGGTTTCATTAAGCATAACATTGAAATTTTCATCGGGCAATACTAGTAAGGTATGTTCCTATGTTGATTGTTTGATACTTGCTTGAACACCAAAACCGGATGATTTTCTGCGAATTTTTTTTAACATATGAGGAAGAAGCATGTCCACATATACCTTAGGAAAAACAAGAAAATTTCCTCTAACCATACAAAAAGTAAGTTCCAATTAAATATACAATCTCGCATAAGAGAATTTAACACACAATATCATTCAAAATAAAAAATCAACGCAAAGAACCCCAAAGAATGATGCTTCTTCGCGTTTTTCTTCACAGATGAGGAAGGATCAGGTACGCATAAAAAGTTCTCGATATAACTTGGACTACTCCTTTTAACATGAACGAAATTCTTGCAACTAAAAAGCTAAGTTCTCGCTGAAGTTTAGGTCACTAAGAAAATTCAACAACACATCATAACTTCGAAAATAAACTATCAAAGTCTCAACTATACATTATTAAAACAAGCATGGCAGGTAAAAAAAAAAATCTTTGTTCCCAAACGAGTAGTCAAAACATTTCCTCCAGGTTCACAAACTATGTTCACGTAGAAAAATCTTTATAGCTAGGTACCTTAAAGCAAAGGCAAAACAAACTTCGTGCTCCAAAAAAAATTTATCGTTTGGTTTGCTAACCCAAATAGTTTAGCCACATATTAAGAAGGATTGTATTAGCGATACTAATCAACAAAGATTCACAATTCTACTTTTAGATATGATCCCGTTGAAAATGTGTTATTCCGCTAAGTACTTGAGAGATTTTCTTATATTCCATTTTACTAAGGTTTGATCCAATTGGACAAGGCTGGAGACTTGCCCAATAAACATGGTAAGCTTGCCCACAATTCACCCTCCTCTTTATCATTCATCATAAAACATAACTATCCTAAATAATGTCGAGAAGCTTGAAGGAAAAACAAAAAAAATTTTTCCCCCTTTTTTTTTTTTTGTTTCTAAATCAATAAACATTTATGAGGCACAGGTTCGAAATAATCTCCACCATTAAGGGTCCACTTTTAAGAAAAAAATCAAGAAAAAACCATCAAATTCAGTACATAAGAATATTAAAAAAATGTCGGGAATGCAAAGAGTTTAACGAAAGACTATAAGCTATAAAACACTCCAGAGTAATCAAGATCTGAATACGGTATTTAGAATATTAGATCTAAGCGAAGTCATTGTATGATATATATTTTGTTGATCCAATATCGACCTATGAATAAAATAAAGAAAAATAGGATGTTGCCAGGAAGGGGAAGAAAAGAAGGAAAAGTACATGAAGGAAATCACAAGTACAATGAAACAAAATTTAACTCAAAAGTATCTCATCGTAAATACAAAGAGAAATCATGACGAAAAAAAAAAGTATTGTCAAAATTATTTTTCCTTCTAGAACTAATCTTTAGGCTCATGACAGAACACTATAAAGTAGAGGAAATTTTCTGGACTCTCTAACTGTATATCGCGACGAAGAAAAATGACCTAAGATAAGGAGCATTAATATCATGAGGTAGGATTATCAATGTATTTATAATCAAATCTCATGCAAACGGCAACTAGAGATCCAAAACATTAACATCATATCTACACGATAATATGCAACATTTTAATTTTAGGTTAATCAACTTATATATAACTGAAAGAAGCATGGAAGATGATTTCAACATCCCATGAGAGCAAATGCCTCAATGCTAAACATAAAAAGAACAGAAGGTATCTGGTATGGTGTATAAGTAAATGGAAGTTTAAGAACAAAATGGTTGAATGAAATTTGTGTCGAGCAAATGTATCAAACGATGAACATTATGACATACTTTTTGACTTGAAATGTCAAGGGTAACTTTCAATATTGTTCCAATACGAAACCTGAAGAAACAATCGAGAATGGGAATAAATGGAGTGATAGGGGATGTCAAGTCCTCTAGTATTTTCCAGGCCGTTTGATCAAATTTCACCTGTGGAGTTCTACGACAAATATATTTCCAATTCCATTAGAAGTGGACCATTTTACCACATCCTGAAAAGACAACCTATTTAGAATGCCAATGATGAAAGAAGGCATTGTGCTTTAGTTGATCAGGAGAAGGTAAATCGTGTCTTTGTGGCACATCTGGACGAATGATAATATATTGAAAATAAACAAGAACATCGTTCGTAAGGTCAGGGTATGCGCTACACGAACAACAAACAAATGTTTTTCACCTTATTCAACTAACTTGTCACAACTCTAATAATTTGTATATGTCATATGCTTTGATTTCATTAATTTTCAACTCTTGATGTAAAATTGTCTGGTTTAGGTTAAATTGAATCATTCTAGAGTATTTTTGCCATAGATGTAAGAGAATTAGTTTAATAGTGATGTGTATATTATGTAATAGAAAAATTTAATGTATTGAGTGTTTACATCCAAAATACTATATGAAGGACATTATTCCTTGTACGCTACATTTAAAATAACAGAAACACTTGAACTAAAGGAGGCCTTTGGGGTAAGTATATATAAAACATAATCTTTGTTTAAATTTTAGTACAATGGTTGACTAAAAATGTATCTCTGGTATAATTAATAATAGTATTACAATTAAACCTTTATAGGATATATAACAACAAAACACATTGTGCTACAAGATGCTGCAAATATTCAATTAGGGAACTACAATGATTTCAATATTCTTGTGAATGGTGGTGATTGAAAGGCGACTAGAAGACTCATCATGGCTCTGACTGTCTCTACCCAGTCTCAAACTAGTGGGAGTTAAACGTAACAATAACTATGAATTTCTTATGTACTATAATTCTACAACACTAACAAAAACAAACTCGAAACCTATTTTGAATAACATACAGGTAACGAACTGTATGTTTTTATCTCTGGACCATAGTCAGTTTTTACAAATCTCTTGTGCAAAAGTTTGGCAGATGCTATGAATACTAAATATAAGGCCAATAATATCAAGAAGGTGATATATTGTAACTATATGTGAGATAAGTTGGTTCGAAGGCAGATACCAGGGGTCGCCCGAGGGTTAGTGAGTGATCCGAGGATACAACAAATAATAAGATTTGGACTTCAAGTAAAGACAGACTAATTCAAAGATTTTTTTTTTCGACGTAGCAAGTCGCTCTTGAAAGATATTATTTAAGATGTAGCATAAAGACACTCCTACTTTGTGGTACAATAATGAGCTTTAGGCGTCCAACTTATTTTTGGCGAATCTCGTCATTTGATAAGATATCCTTAACTCGAACATTTCAGTTAGTACTATAAATAAAAGATCACCCATGCACTTTTTAAATATAGAAATATAAAATCTCGTATGAAGCGATCTTAACTCTTGTGGTACCTCTACTCATAAGATACATTGTCAATTCTTTTGGATATTCTATAAGGTCCAGCATATCGGGGTCTATGTTTTCCCTTCTACCAAACCTCATTACTCCCTTCATAGGTGAACACTTTTATGCCAGCTCGAATCCATTCAAATAAACCCCATCGTCGTCGTCCTAACATCTGCGGTAGACTTTTGACGAACCTGTACCTTTCAAATACTCTCTTGAATCACTTTCACACGCCTGTCCATGTCTTGCTGAACTAGATCTGGTCCTATAATTCAACAACTCAAAACCACCCAATAGGAAATATGATCTTCTCCCATAAAGAGCTTCATATGGAGTCAGCTGGACTTTCAAATGGTAAACACTCTTTTGTAAGATTAATTCAATAAGACGTCAGGTGATCAACCCAATCCCCTATTAAAATCAATCACACATGTTTTCAAACAGTCTTCTTATAGTGTGGACGGTTACACTTTTTCTCTTGTCTATCCATTTGACGATGAAAAGCAGGCTTAAGTTCAGATTAAACCTCAAACCTTTCTCGAAATCTATCTAGATGTGGCATGGATTTGGCACCCTATCGAATAATGGCGGACAGAACTCCATCAAGTCTTACAACTTCTTGAATGTACAACTTACTAGGATAATCATAGCGAATGAATAGTCTACCAAAATAATGTGGGTTTATTTTGTCATTATATTGACAATTACCCAAATATAATCATGATGTCTGCGAGATCTTAGCAAGCCTGTGATAAATTCCATATAAATTATCTTCCACATCCATTGCAGTTGTTTTGTATTCTATGCCAACCCTCTAGATTTTTGGTGCTCTACTTTCACAAGCTAGCAATTCGGGCACTTGGCAATAAGCCTCCTCTATGATCCTCTCTTGGAGTCCATCCAACACATAATCTACCTTGGTACTTCAACACACTACCTCCCCCTTTTTCAAAAAGCCAATACTTTTTGTTTATGAAAATTTGCTTTTAAGTAAAGCAAAATATTGTTTTAATCTTGCTTTTCTTAAACCTGCGACACATTGATGATCAAGTTTATTAGTCACCACTCTCCCTCTTCTGTGAAATCCATTCAGTCGCCTCCTAAGCATGCAAGTCTGTGCACATCTTTAAGTATATCCCTCTTTTCTTCCTTAACATTGTTGGTACTCCCTATAGATAACCAGTTTAAGTCATCAACAACAACATCATCCTTACATGGGTGGTAAAGAATACACATTCCATAATTCTTGAGTATATCTAACCACCTCCTTTGTCTTAGATTTAGCTCTTTCGAGGTGAACATATTGTAGGATCTTGTGGTCAGTGAATATATACACATGAATGACGTAAAAATAGTCTAATACAATTTCTTAAAAGGTGGTAAAACCACAACAAATTAAGTCTAGTCATGGGTTGGGTTATTTCTTCTCATGAACTTCAACTTACTTCCTTGCCTTTTTAGTTAACAAAACACAAAAAACTAAACTCTTACATGACAATACATCACAAAACCATTAGTACCCTCCGGTAAAAAAAATTGAAGATGTAATCAACAACTTTTTCAATTCCTAAAAGATTTTCTCGCAAGCTCCAGACCATTGAAACTTTAATATCTTCTTAAGTTACTTGATCAAGGCAGACGAGATAGTTGAAAAACCCTAAAAATATTCTATAGTAGCCTGCTAAACCAATAAAAGCTCTTAATAGCGGTTGGAGACGTGTGTCTAGGCCAAATCTTAACTGCTTTTGTGTTTTGGGTATCAACTTAATTCCCATCACCAGATAGTATGTGGCCCAAGAATAACATACTTAAGCAAAAACTGACACTTGGAAATCATGGAAAATAGGTCCTTTTCCTTGAACGTCTTAAGTACTATTATGAGGGTGACAGCATGATATTTGTCATTATTGCATAGATTAGTATGTCATAAATGCGAGATGATAACAAATCTATCTAAGTAAGGCTTGAAGAGGTGTTATGATTCGATGAACCACTGCTAGTGACATTGGTAAACCCAAAAACAAATAACAAAAAAACTCATAATGCCATATCTGGTTCTAAAGGTTGTCTTTGGAATGTTACATTCTACAATTCTTAACTGATCATTCAGAGATCTGGGATCAATTTTCGAGAAGCAGGTGGCACCCTAAATTTTCACAAAAAAATTATATATCCTTGGAAGAGGATACTTTTCTGATTTTTAACCTCATTAATTGGCCAAAGTATAAGAAATCATAAGGGAACCATCATTCTTTCTCACAACAAGACCGGAGCGCCCTAAGGTGTGTATGAGGGAAACAACAAGGAGAATAAAATATTTACTAACAGAGGTACAAATGCTTTCAACTCTTTAACTCTGCTGGTGCCATTCTATATGGTTGAAATAGTGTAGGAGGCGTATCTCGAATGATATATATTGAATCCCAAAGTCTAGTTCTCTAGAGGAGGGACTCGGGGTTTAGGAAGTCGGGAAAAATTATGGAAACTGTTTCTATAGTAACTTGTGAAAGGTTAAGGACCGCAACACTTGAGTCATTAACTCGAAAACTAAGTGATCATGTACACACTTTGAACTGAAACTTCCTTGCGTTAAGATCTACAAAATAAAATTACCCTTGATACACTGTTGAACTATTAATCCACTCTAAGATTGACTCATTAGGAATTTTGAAATTTTGACAACTCGAAGTTCTACCCAATCCTGTAATCCATAAAAAGCATTAAGTTAGTCCATACCAAGAATGACATCAAAATCTACCATTTTAACTCTGCTACATAATCCATGGTGTTCGTGTTAATTGCTAGAAATAGGAAAATCATAAAGATCTTTCCGCTAGAAATCAAACAGACCAAAAAAAAAGTTAACAAAGTTTCGTAGTAGTAAGAATATAAATAATTTGAAATATAAGATTTAGAAAACTAATACTTTGCCCCTGTGTCTAGCAAAGCGTAAGCATCAAAAGTAAATACCTTTTTATAATACACGTGAGAAAACAAGCAGTTTCTCTGCTCTAGGAGCCTATTGTTGCATAGAAATGTTTCCCTACGCCCACTAGTCAGAAGTGATCCTATAGATTGCAGTTGTGATAGTGGAGAAATCATAAATATTTGAGTTTTATGCCCAGGACTCTCACCACGTTTCTTATTCTAGGGCACACTCTCATGAAAGTGACTCTCTTTCACCACACTGAGAAAACTATATGGCATAAAGCGATATTTACCTGGGTGGGTTATACCACCACTTAGCACATGAACAAACCCAAACTACCGTGTGCCCCACACTTCTTTAGACATTTGGGCTAGATCGTTCCGAGTTGAAAAAATTTTTTTCAGCCTGGTAGTTCACCTGTGTTCTAGGATCAGGTGTACAATAGGATGATGGTGCATTCCCTTCATGTTTCGGAAATTGTAACCAATTCAAACCATCTTTATACAGCCCAGACTCATTCCCAATCATGACTTTCTTCTTTTTGTACTCTTCTGAGTCCTTCAGCTTCTCCTTGTTAACTTTATTCACATAAACCATATATTTTCATGTCCACGATTAGCATTTCCTCTCTTCCTCCATTACTAGAGAAACAACCAAAGCCAGCGACAAACAAAATTAATCTGCTCCTTATATAATTTACCATATTACGAGCATAGCGAGAGAATCGGGTAAATTTCAGTCCATACTCATGAACACTCAAGGAGTCCTGTTTTAGAGTAAGGAACTCCAATACTTTTCCTCCTTTATTTCTTAAGGGAATAACTACCCCAAGAAAGACACTTCAAAACAAGCCCATCTTAGATTTCGTGCATACTCATCTCTGCCCTATTTCCACTCATTGACCCAAGTCATAGTCAGATTCATCAATTGATATGCAACTAGCTCAACCATTTAAATATCGACCATATAAATCACCTCAACACTATCTTAAGCTATTCAACAAATGTCACATCCGAGGAGCACCCCCTTGAAGTAACATGGAATACTTAACTCTCGGAAGTCTTGTACAAGGCCATAGTTATCATTCAAATCGCATTAACATAGTAAATTTAGCGAAAAATTTAAAACTTTTTATAGCACATCATATGATAGAAACTTCACTTCATGTATATATAAAGCATAACTCATAATACATATTTAGATGCTATCTATACAACATTTTATAACCTTTCATTAAGACATAAGTAGGGAATCCGTGGAACATAAGGACCCCTTTATTTGAGATTTGGAATCATATCAAGCTCCTAAATCATAGACATCCTTTAAGCATCTATAACCTACACTTTGTGTAAAAAAGTAGAGATGAATGGGATTAATACAAGAATACACTAAGTATGACAACCATTCAAAAACATGGAGTTAAAAGGATAATTTTCTTGAAAATCATACTTCATGCCTTGTTATAAAATCTTTATAAAACCTTATAACGATACAATTTATATCATTCATATACTTTATAAAAACACAATCAAAGGCCAAACACCATAGAAAATCACATATAGAATTTAAGTTCCATTTTACGTCACTTTACAGTGGATCATCTCCATAATAGTGAAATATTCGTTTAATTCATTAGCCTAAAAAATAACCCTTTATTCTATACAGTCGCCTGAACTTCATGACCCTTAGAACACACCCACCCCCCCCACCCCCCCCAAGCCCCCAAAAACCATACATAATACGTACCACCAACCCCCCCCCCCCCCCCCAAAACATATATCATACTAAAAGTAAGTACACATACCGACATGATTTAAACCCACCACCCAAGACAACCCCAAGAACATAAAGTGAACTCATAGTCAGTTGCACATATACTTGTTTTACTTCACAGTGAAACCTTATAAAACCTAACTCATGCCCCAATATATATCTACACTGCAATCTAACATTGTAAGGGCCTGCCCATCACCATAAACATACTTAGTAAACCTATTCATGAGACCACAAAGCCTTTAATATAAGAATATATCAAAATACTAAAAGTAGAAACGTCATTTCGTCAAGCAAGACCTTCATCATATGATAACAATATAGAATCATGACCATAAAAAGAACAAAAATGAGTGCATATCATGCCACACCTCATAAACAAGTAGACAAAGACAAATATTACATGTCATGAATCAAAAAACACACATTACATAGTGATATGCATTAGAACATCGTCCTAGTAGAACATCCTAAGGAGGGTTTGGTTAAATGCGCAATGCTAGTGGGTTCATTACTTCCACTTATTTCTAAGAACCTCCTTTAAGTCATTCTATTAGGGTCTTAGTCATTTACTTCCATTGTCCATTTTACATTAGGGTAAATATATCCTTAACCGGCATAGACCATGTGCGTGCTAAAATAGAATCCGTTGTATTAAAAACCGCAGACCCACAAAAAGGTGGTCATCGGCCCAAAGATATAACCAAACATGACATAGCTTTCTAGATGGATCCATACGCTCAACGTAATGGTTTAAAAATATTTAGAAACATTGTGATTAAATCATGGAAACTCTATACCCTAGTTGAGTCAATGAGGCATCACCCCGTGAGGATTGATTGAAAACCCTACTTTCCATATGTGGGAAAGTGTAACCCACTTAAACCTACAAGTCATTCGGTTCTGAAACTAAGTTCCCTTATTGAAAAAAACATCATTAGATTTTTCATTAAACAATAATCTAGGATATTTTCTCCCATATGCTTATAACATATTCCAACACCTATCTAGTTTTGAGTAGTCTGGGCACACTTCAAGGGCTCCTTTATTAACTAGGTAATCTTTCCATGTGTGAGTGTATGCACAGATATGCACATCCTTCCCATCACACCTGATGTGACACATATTTATAACAGTCATATTCTACATATAGAAACAAAAAAGTAGAATTATCCACTAAAAGATATACATGTGCATGCATAGGCAAAATGACATACCCTTTTTTTGACCATACTGGTAAACATATCAAACGTCATACTAGCAAGGGAAACACAATATATTACTTTCATAAACATAATTTTAACATGAATAGTAGTAGACACTAGTAAATCTGATAAGTTACCTTAACAATAGACACCATGAGCATTATAATACTGTCAAATGAATGTAAGAGCGTGTGTTTATACATTGGTAAAACAAGATCACATTCATTGTCTATCAAAAAAACACATGTAAGGTAGCCACCCTATTAGAGAGGAATACTCTTTCAAGAATAGACCATAAACATCTAATAGATAGGAGGTAATACAAAACTTCACATTATAATCAAGGACTCATAACTTTAGCTATACTCATGCACATACGGGTTACATAAGTAGGGGTTCATCAATTATAACACTATAATGGAACCACGTACACATTACAGTGAATCCTAGTCAGAATGCCACATATACTGTTTACTTTCCATTGAACCTTATTAAAACCTAACTCATGCCCCATATAAGTCTAAAACTGCCCAAGTATATTGTATTGGCCCCCACACCTTACACAACTTAATAAACTATAATGAGACCACAAGCCTTACTATAAGTCATATCATCAAATAGAAAAGTAGAGAATACTTCATTCTGTCAAGCAAGACCTTCATCATATAGATACAATATCGACATCATGCATATAAAGAGTCATATCATGAAACACCATCATAACAAGATAGCAAATATTTACAATGCCATGCATCAAAAAAACCACATATAGTGATATGATTTAGAAACATCTTCTAGAACATCCTAAAGAGTTGTAATTGTTTGCAAGTCTAGATGGGTCATTACTTCCACTATTCTAAGTAGTAACCTCCTTATAAGTATTCTCATTAGGGTCTTAGTCATTTACTTCCATTGCCATCATTTTACATTTTAGGGGTAATTATATCCTTAAACCGGCAGAGACATGTGGTGCTAAAAACTAGAAATTCTGTGTCATAAAACCGCGACCAAAAAAGGAGTGGCATCGGCCAAAGTATAACCAAACATGACATAGCTTTCTAGAAGGATCCACTATCTAATATCGTATGGTTTCCAAAATAGTTATGCTAATTGGATAAATATGGAATCTCTACCCTATGTTGAGTCATGAGGCCATCCACCCCGTGAGGATTGTATTAAACCCTACTTTCCATATGTGGGAAAGTGTCACCCCCTAATCAATAAGTTCATTCGGTTCTAAACTATAGTAAAACCTTTATTGAAAAAAACCATCATTAGATTTTGTCATAAAACATAAGCTAGGAAAATTTGTCCATATGCTTATAACATATTCAAACAACCCTAGCCAGTTTTTGAGTAGTCTTGGGCACACTTTTCAAGGTCCTTTATTAAGTAGTACTCTTTCACATGTTGTGAGTGATGCACATATTGCACAATCCTTCCCCATACACCTTCATGTCACACATTATTTATACATAATATTCATACAGATAGAAACAAGAGTAGAACATCCAATCAGAAACAGGTGCAATGAATAAGGGCAAAATGACATCCCCTTGCCCCAACTGGAAACATATTCAAGCAAGAGCTAGGAGGAAACACATAATAATTACTTCATAAAATAATTTTAAAACATGAATAGTAGTGACACTAGTAATATGATAAGTACCTTTCATTAAGAAACCACAGAGCTTATACTACTTGTAAAATGTATTGTAAGAGGCGTGTGTATTACATGGTCAACAAGATCACATAATGTCTTACAAAAAACACATTGAGGTAGCCACCCTCTAGAAAGAATACTCTTTCCAGAATAGACCATAAAACATCTAATAGGATAGGAGGTAAGACAAACTTCAATATAACAAGACTCCTAACTAGTATTTAATCATTCACATCGGGTACATCAGTAGGTGTAGGGGTCTCATTTATTAACCCTTGATTAATTGGAAAAAACACCTTTACACCATTATATTAGAATAATCTTTTACATGATCATGAAATACTAACATTTCAACCTTTATTCAAAATAGAGAAAGAGACTAAGGAACAACAAGTTCAGATAAGGTTAATAAATCATAACAACTTATTTCATTACAGTTCAATAATTTCCTTCAAGGCTATGGTCAACACATATAAATTAAAATAAAGTAAACACCCTCCACAATAAGTGGACCATACCTAAACACTCTGCCATATACAAGGCTTCATAACATTATTATAATGAAGTAGAGAAATAGAAGAGTAGAAAAATCTTACAAAATACTTTAGCCTCTTGGTCATCATTGACAATTTACTACACATTATGCATTAAAGGAGAAGATATAATTACTTAAACAGAAATAGAACCATGACAAGATAGTCTTCAAGAGCATGATACAATAGTGCACTATCTTATTTATATGGTAGAAAAAAAGAAAGTAGAAGAACGTAGCTCTGTAACCAATTTTATCTTACAGTAAGAAACATATATTGCATAATAAAACCATCTAGGGAAGTAATAGTGGAGAGGTAGTAGCGTCAACAAATCATATCTTAGACGAGATCTTACACATTTTCCAATAGACTCTAAGACTGTAACAGTTTCATATAAGAAGAATTAAGGAAGTTACGTTTACATAGATAATCCCATTCAAAATATCTGAATTGATCAACATTGGACAATTAAATATATTTCCTACTCACATAATTTCTAGGAAGTAGTAGCTAGAGACAATGAACAATGATCATGTTCATTATAAAAACTACCCTAATGCAAGGATCACCGTTTTACAATGTACCATAAACTTGAAGAACTTTAGATCAATTCAGTTGGTCTTCTTTAATTAGAGCCATCAAGTATTTATACCCCAAAATATCCATAATATCAACTCAATATGTAGCGACAATGATCAACAACATTCCACAAAAATTAAACCTTAAGTAATAAAAAGACAAAAAAAAAAAACAATTTACACTGAATCACTGAAAGCTATATTAAACATGTTCAAATCTACATAACTTGATCCACATGGATCCCTCAACGTCAATTCAACAGTAAACAACCTAAATAAAAGTATATACAACAAATTGCACGTAATAGAATCATAATTCAATCGATAAGAAGTCATGATCACAAAGTCCATGGCAAGGCTAAATAGCTTTGAATACGATGTCATGGGTTCATCATGTAATTGGAGTAGTAAAAAAAACGTTAAACAATTATTAACTTCAATTCATCTTATTAATATTCAAAACATTTTTTAGTACGAACCCGGCTACATTGAATGATTGAAAGATGGACCTAAAATCTAATTTGACAAACTTTTGAAATGACTCTTAGATAGAAGTGATAACTAGAGACCTTCGCTGACCATACCTGATAGTTTAAAAAAAACTCTAAACTTCGTGATTCATACAGGACATCCAAGCTCCAAGTTTTCTTGAGCTTCACCAACAATGGTGGTTTTCTAGGAGAATATTTAGAGGGAAAGTTCAAATTTAGTGGGAGAGGATTTGAAAGGATTTTTTAACGTTTTAGACGACTAATATACACCCAAAACTATCTTAATAACTACGATGTCAGTTATACGTGGGTGCATTTTCCATCACCCCTTTAATAAAACCAGATGCAATTTGTTGGGACTACAGCCACCATTCAATGAGCCAATCGGATAAGTGTAGGTCGATCTACGGGAAGCCCTTTTCGCTTCCGTCCAATTGGTTCCTGGCAATTTTTTGGGTTCTACCTTCCCAATATAAGTACAAATTAAAGTACCTAACCTCACCACCGCCCGTCCGTTTGTTTAACACCTGGCCGCCGTTTGGTCCGTCTATGACATTGGCAAAGGCAGTAGTTTCTGGACCAGCCTTGGCTCCTTCTTGTGGGGATTTTTATGGGACCCTTTAGAAGTCATACCTTGAAGTTTCTTACGGGAATACAACCCTTAACAAGTTTTAGAACTTCCACATAAGTTTCACCGAGAATAAACACCTGCAAGTCGTCCAAACAGGCTAGGCCCCATCAAGAAACACATTGAACGTCTTAAGAGCTATCTTTCGAAGGATTTCGACGTTATTGGTCAGTTGACCTCCAAACTTCTCAAAACTCCATATAATACAATTTAACATCATTATATATCACTTAAAGACTTAATAATATAATTTAATATAATTATTAAAACGTAAAGACATATGAGGCACATTGGAGACTATTCGTCGAATGTTTTAGTCATCCCTTGGCGTTCGGCTTCAAAATCACTTCAAAATTACAAATGCATCAAAACCATATTTTAGGATTTTAGGAGTTTAAACCTAAATAAAATTATTTTAGTCTCTATAAAGCCGAAACTCATTTGATCTTACATATCCCAATTGGGAACATTCGTCCTGAATGACACTTAGGGCTCTTTAATCATGACCATGGATCAATGCATCTTAGAGTAGTTTCATAAATTTATAACATAATACAATCATTTTGGCCACCTCTTTAATGCCACAAGAAAGTTAATAAAACTTCCATTCACTTCTCTTTAATCGCATCCAACAATAGCTCTAATTGTTCATAGCAGGACATTATTGTCCTATCATAACGTGGTCATTATACGTCAATTTTATTTGGAGATCATATTGCCTTACTATTCTTTTAAATAAACACTACGAAGGTTTTAACCCAAACACTACAAGATTCAATTAGCCATCATTACTTCAATGCCCATAGACTTGACTTAATTGAATCAACAAAGAACTTCCTTATTAGACTAGTGCTATTGAAAAATCATACTCAACCATTACAATGTTAGTGGTTTTGTCCATTGAGGAATGTCCTTCTTCTCAACCACGTTGAAATGTATCATGGAGTCATATCTAAGAAAAGAACAAGGTCTTTTCCTTTGTAAATGAGAAATTCTCATTTTCAAACTAATACATGATGAAGGTTTTCTTCCCAGGGAAGTCAAAATGGTAAGTCACAACAAGTACATCACAATAATTAGGAAGAAATCTCACAAAATGTCAATTTCTAACATAGTACTCAAAATGTCAATTTCTAACATTGTACTCACCTTCACAATAAGCATCTTTTGGGAAATATAACAAAAAGTATAGGCACATATATGAACACTTAGCTAAACATGCTTTCCCCTTTCAATAGTGAACCTATAATCATGATTCCTAAACCATACATGTCACCTAGTTTCCAAGATACTCAAGATATATCGTTTTAAAGAGACTCAACTTTTTATTATAAGGCTAAACATTACACCTGACAAGTGACTATTACGATGTTTCTTATCTTATATAATGAATTGAAATGCACAACTAGCATATCAAGTTGAAAAACAACCTGAGAAAACATGAATTTTATCAAAATATTTCGTTCATGCTCCTTGGAATCATCAAAAAAAGACGGGAACCCCCGTTTGGTAATGTCAATCATACACCACACAACTATATAAAGTTAATTTGCAATTAATACTGTTATGCAAAAGACCTATTTTCATGAACAAGCTTTATTAAGAATTCATTGTAGATTCCAAGTTCATGTGAGAATACAAGTCAAGGGTGAGTTAATTGCTACACTATTACTAGTCAAAGCATCCATCTAACCACCCCCCAATAGGGTAAAAACCAATTAAATGCAACTTAACCCAAAATTAAGCGGACTCTTAAATTAGTAAACCCTAATTTTTAGTCACTTTAAAGTTATTACAACTTTAGATGGAATTTAGAGTAACTTAACATAGGAACACCAATATATTCTAAACCATATCATCTAGGCAATCTGTCACTAATTATCAAGTTAGGTCATCTCATAAAACCACATAAGGTGTTCATAGAATACAATAGACACCAAGGCCCTGCATAATAGGGGGGAAAGGGGAGGAGGAAGGAGGAGGAAGGGAAACCAGGAGGAAGAAGGAAGGAAACGGAGGAAACAATATATAAGTGAGCTTAGTCCTAAGGGCCTTTTCTTTCTTTCAACATTAATTGGAAGAACCCCTTCCCCCCCCTCGGTCACAATTCAACTCACCAACTCACACGACCACTCTACTAAGAAGATACTCCGTCAATTACAAAACATTAAAAGAACTCAAATAAATAAAAGAAAAAATAATTATACAACTCAGTCATTCCAAAGACACTATTCTAATTCCAAATAACACATCTCTTTTTTTTATGATTCATTATCATGTTCATTATGCATCAATTCTATACATCAGTTCCACAACTTCCAATCAAAGGCAATTTAGTTGATTTTTCCAAAAATGTTATGGATGTAAGCTGCCAGCTTTACACTGGCTGCTTTCGAAAGTCCAAAAATGCAACATTTAGGCAATGGTGGGAAAAGCATGACATATAAGAGCCAACAAATTACCCACTAATCCTACATAAGCATGCATACATCATTAGAAACTAGGTATCAAGTCTATACAAAGGACTCCAATACTACAGCAACTACTTCAACTACCACATTACAAAGGGAGAATGAACACTTTTTAGACTTCATTAATATAGGGGGGTCGATGGTTCATTAGGTCTCATCAAAAAATTTCAACTTGAAATCATAGTTTAGGATACGGTCCATTGCAACACCATACGAAAACATATTCATTTTAAAAGGACTCATTTTTAACCATAGTAACTTCTAACATAATTTAACTATATCATGACATACATTTCTAAATATAACATGCTACATCACATAAGTTTTTATATATAGCCATAAATTACATAACATCATCCAAACATACAAGATTCACCTTTACACATACTCATACAACCATAAAACCAAGATAAGCATTTAAACTCACTTTTTCTCCCGCAATCATGGAGGAAAATCTCATCCAAGCAATCACATCTAAAAAGACACGGAAGAAAAGGAAAACGTATGTGTGTTTGTAAAATAGATATCTTATGAGTTAAGTCTATGACACGCTAAAATGAGTGAATGATTGAAGAAGGGAGAAACTCTATTAACTTACAGCCTCTCATACCATGATTGTGTGCAACTGACCACAAATTATAATAGACTATACTAAACATGGCAATATGAGACTTCTTGGACCCTAAATAAGTTTTAAAAACCTCATGCTCGGATACCAAGGTCTTGTCATATTTCGGGGAGTAACAGGAGTACGTGACTTCTCGAGGGATCTTGGCAATCCCATAGTATCATTCATCCGCATTGACATAGTAAATTTATTGGGAAAAACTTAATTAAAAACTTTTCATTCCAAATCATATGCTAGAACAAATTCATATATTATACAAATATGAAGTCATAATAATATTTATACCCTATGTGGTATTTGCCATCTTCAACTCAAAACTTCAGAATACATTAAGGAATTGACCCTTAAAAATAAGACATATCTATTACACATTTAATAAACATTAATGAATAAATTAGTAAGGGAATCCTGGAAGTAACAATACCACTTTCCATGAGCTTCAGAACTCATATCAATCTCCTCATCATAAAATCCTTTAAGCATCCATAACATACTCTTGTGAAAAAAGTAGAGAGAAGGGTTTAGTACACGAAACACTAAGTATGACAACCATGGCAAAACCATTGATTTTAAAAGGGACACTTTGCTTGAAAATCATACTTCATGCCCTTTTAGGTATATCTCTCTAATCTATTAAAACACAAATACCATTTATATAATTCATTATATTCATATAAACACAATCAAAGGTGAAACACCATCATAGACAATTGCATATCGATATTTAAAGTCCCATTTGAGGGTCAAATATAGTGATCTCACTCCTTAAGAGTGAACTATTGTCTTTTAATCATAAGCCTCCGAAGTAACCCTTGATTGATATTTGGTTTTTTGCAGGCATCATCAAGGACAACATAAGAAAAACATACATAATACTTAGACAAACGAACAATATCATCATAAAAGTATGTCCAACATGAATATTTTAGGCCAAGATATAAAGAAGATTATAGAGAACTCCTGTCATTATGCAACATATAATTAGTTTACTTCACATAAGAAACCTTATAAAGACATAAATAATACCCCAATATAGGTCTACTAGTGCAATTTACATGTAGAACCTCACAAAATCAATACTTAGTAAAGACCTATCTGAGAAGTACGCTTTAATCTAAAGTAATATATCAACATATTAAAAGGAGACAACATCATTTATGTGAAGCAAGACCTTCATCATATAGTTAAAAATATCAACATCATGCATAAAGACTCATATAATGCACACCTTCATAACAAGTAGACAAATACTATAATGTCATGCATAAAGAACACATACATTGTGACATGCATTACAACACCTTCCTAGAATATCCAAAGGAGATACATATGCAATGTCTAGATGGGTTTATTACTTACACCTATCCTAAGTAACCTCCCTCAAGTCATTCTAGTTAGGGTCTTAGTCATTTACTTCCATTGTCCATTTTACTTTAGGGAAACTATATACTTAACCGACATAGACCATGTGATTCTAAACATTGAAACCGGAGTCATAAAACCCCACACCAAAAAATATGGTCTACTGGCCAAAGTAGATGTAACAACCTTAAAAATTGATACGCTAAGTAATGCTTAATGTGTCTAAAACGCCTACAATTAGACCGGGTACACACGAAATTGATGCTCGTAGAACAAGACTCTATACCCTTGCGAGATCCAAGATAACTAACTTGGGGAGTTAGTTGAGCTAGGAAAGGTTGGGTCCAGCCAGGTAGGCATCCTGCATATGAATATTCAATCGGATGAGTCTTTATCGGACATAAAAAGGGGAAACGTTATGTTTGGAGGGTCTAGGGGTCAAATGGTCTTTTACAGGCAAAGGGTAATATCGTAATTACCCTAAGGAATTAATTTATTTAATATTAATTTAATTTAGTGGATGGTTTTGGTCGGGTCAACCCGAAATACCCCGTTTCACAGTGGTCACTCAACCCGGGTTCGAATCTCAACGGAAGCATCAATTAAATGTATTTGAGTTGAGTTTTATAGTATGATTTTTTAAAGGTATTTAGGGTCATTCCACTAAGCTAATTAAATCAGAATTTTTATTAAAATTAATAAGCATTCCTAGTTTGACTAATTCCCAAACTAAAACACCTTATCCTAAACTACTCTCTCAATCTCATCTCTCTCACGTTTCTCCACTCTTCTCACGTTTTCTCTGCCTAACAAAATTATAAGAAAAGAAAACACAACAAAAGTTATTCACACTATAAGAACTCACACGAAAAACGTATAATGAACACATATACAAACGCAAAGCAAAACGTTAGACAAAGGGAGGAGTTTTCCCTCGGGTGGTGTTGGAGTTTCGAGACTTCAACATGATTTAGAGAGGGGGTTGTACAGAAGGTCGTGTGTTGAATAAACGTCAAACAAAAGAAGAGTTGGGTTTTCTTACCACTTGGTTACTTCCCCAAGAGACCTTTTAATATTCAGTCAATTAATAGACAAAACGAGGATTGTTCCCCGTTGCATGTCCCTGAAACATTTATCCCATTGTTCGTAGGTCTGGATAGTTAGATGGTATAAGAATATTAGGGATGTAAGTTGTAACGTATTTTATATGATTATGTGTATGCCATGTATGTCGAAAGGTTTCATGAAATGTGGGATATGGTTTTGTAGGTTAATTTTCGTGACTCTTGGTCATGGATTAGAGCATTAAATGGCATGTTTAAATCCTTGTATTTTATTTGCAAGAACGTGTGTCAATTGTGATGTTCATATGAAGTGTTATGTGGATGATTTGAGTGAAAACTATTAACTAAATGAATCCATGAAAATTGCACCTAAAGATGTACTAACTGATCCAGAATTTATCCCTAACATCTCACGTGTTAAATGATGGAAGAAAAGGAGCTAGAAATCATGACAAAAATTTCAGCATTGTGTGAGGCTTAGTTTATGCTAATGTTTAAAGTTAGGAGAGTTTTAGAATCATGTTGAAAACATGTGGAGGTCAGTAGGGTAATAAACAAAGACCTCACTATAAGAAATTTAATAATTTATTAACATTAAAAAAGAAGAGGCACACGAGATTCAAACCAAGTGATCTTCGCGATTCCATAAAACTAAAAAAGAAAGAAAATGAGAGTAGTGGTATTCGAACCCACTACCTCTCTGTCAGATTTAAGGAAAAATTAAAAGAAAAATAAAGGTTGAGGCATGTGGGGATCAAACACACGACCACTAGGCAAAATAAAAGGAATTATTAAGGAGGAAATTAAAAAACTCGGGTCTGGGGGGTAATCCCATTACCTTGGTCAAAACAAAAATGGTTTAGGAAAAAGTAAATTAAAACAATATTAGGCTGTTGGAGTTCGATCCCACATCCTCTTACTCCCAATGAACGAAAAAAAATAAGAGAGAAGTCAAGGGGAAGATAAAAAGAAGCCGTTTGGTCGATTTGGGACCCCAGGCCGTGTGGGTAAAACTTATTTAAATAAAAATGTTAATTGTTGTCCAATGGATGACAAAAATCGTTACTTTAATGTATTTTTTTTTTTTTTTTTGATTCGGGTTCCCTTGCCCAATTTCCGTTATTGACCATAATTCATACGTAAATACCTAATAGATCGAACTAGAATGAATCCTCGGCTTGTTATGTACTAAACCCATATGTCTAGCATACATTAAAATTAAGTAAACCTAAGATGTATTGTAACCGAAATGATGAACTCCTAGGAAGGAGTGGTAAGAGTATGGAAAACACACTAAATGGCCAAGTGCCTTGGCACTGATGAATGAACATTCACGTAAAAAAAAGGGGTGTGTAAAGAGAAAATAACAACTGTGCTAAAGCAAATGATTGGTGAACAAACATGATAAGAGGTTATTGTTAAATATGAGAGCAATCTCAAATTAGCCTAAAGGTAAATGTTACCAAATGTACTTACCTATGAGAGTGTAAAGTTAATTGGGGGAAAAAAAAAGAGACCAGTCGCAATGGAATCTCTAATGAAGTATTGATATTAATGTATACTTGATACTAATGATGACATGAGAAAGCATCTATTGAGCTATGATGTCCTCATACTAGAAGTCATCTTCCATGACGTGTGAGTTGAATGAAATGGAACTTTATATTGAGCACCGACAGGCAAGCTATCAGTGGTGATGCCTTCTTTTGGGAAGGGCGGAGGTTCACGTAAACCTCATGAGATAAAAGTGTCTAGCATGTCGAGTATGTCTCCTCTTAGATCTCCTAGACTTTGAACCTATAATGCCAACTTAGGGATCTAGCACGGTTCAATTCCCTATATATGCTAGCTTGTTTGGGGTTACTTTGTCTGGTGATTCCACCTCTTTTTTGTGTGGGGAAGACAATGGATTTCTTGATTCTCACATGATCTATGTCGGTTAAAGTTAATGTTCCTAATAAATGAACGAGACCAGCCTCAAATTATGAATGCAATGAAATGAATGATACCAACGGTGTTAGGATAGGATAATCATGAGGTGAGCAAGACTTAAGTAATGGCACTAGGTCATTCTTGGCCATTGCACAGCGAACCCGATGAATGTCTTAAACTACATCCTAGGTATAGATGGTGTTTACACTAGCTTATGAATGAATTAAATGAAGTAGATATGAGTGAATGAAGCAGTTTCTGTGTTTGCTAATGAAAGCTCCATAGTTGAGATCCCATATGTTGAGTCCTCATTTTGGGAAGTCTTAATGTCAAGTCCAAGATTCCAAGGCTCATGGCATATGATCGAATGATATGAAATATGTTAAGTGTTATATGCAATATGTTGTGTGTTATATGTAATGTGTATTGTGTGTTGCAATATGATACGTATGATGATTAATGTTACTCTCATGGCATGACTTTCCCTAAATCAAAAGTGCGCAAGTCTGAGGACATCCTAAAACCAAAATTTCATAAGTCCATTGAATTTCCTAATTCCAAATCTGGCATGCAAGATTGACTTTCCTTAAATCACGTTGTTTGGGGAATACCATTCTTATGATGCATGTCCCTATTGTGTGACTTGGAATATACCCATACATAGTACAAGGTCTTACTAATCCCATACAATATTACTTTTAGGTGCAACGGTACGGTGGACGTTAAAGTTTAAGGCTTACAGTACACATTTCAGTTATCTGTACGTTGAGCTTTCATCCAGATTTGGTAGGCCATCATGCTTTCGACGATGTCTACTATTATTTTATAGCTTAGATGTAGGCATTAGATATTGGAGCATGTTCCACTAGTGTTTCATTTCCACTTTCATATCAGGCTATATATTAGTGCGTTTTGGCAAAAATACGCTTAATGCAATTATGGATTATTTCTTTCATTTGTTGATCTTAATATTATATGAGTGATTGTGAACGTTTATGAGTTTAAGTAGAATGACTTTATTTAATGATAAGGAATAAAAGTTCATTTTCTTCTAAAATTAACCTGATAGTAAACATATGACATAGTAGGCTGTCTCGACTTCTAAGATGTCAACGACGCCGGGTATCGTCTGCCGATCTAAGATTTTGGTCGTAAAAAAAGATGGTATCGAAAAGAAGATTAAATTTTCAAGGACTAATAAGTTTACCATGCAACCACATAAGTAGTAAGTAGTTTCTAGTATGGTAGTGAAGTGCACCACTATCTGAATATGAGCCGAATGATAGTAAGAAATTCCCTTCTTCTGGATCTTGTCGTGCCTTCTCTAATGTGTGATTCATGGGTTGTTATGTAGTTTTAATGAGTGTATCTGCATCAATTCCACTTTTTTTTAAAAATGAACACAAGGAGGGACGCTGGTTGTGAAGAGAAGAAGATACTTGTGGGGGTAACAAAGATCATCCTCATACCCTAGCTGCTGAATTGAGATGCATGTTTACCCAACTGGTTGACATATGGAGAAGTGAGGACAACCTTGGTACAGATGGCCGAAACAATCACTTTACAAGCTCAAGCTATGACACCCTAGGCGGAGCAATAAGGTGTTCCCATGGAGAACCCACCTTAAGATTGTTGAGGATCACATAAGGGGAGTGTAGAATGATGTAATGTCAAATATCAAGCATACTCCAAAAGAATGTGTTACGAATGAATTCAAAGTTAATATGCAAAGAAAACAATGAGTTCGGACTATAGGCTAGTGCAAGTGAGACAAGCTACATATACGCTTTAAAATATATTTCACTAAATGAAATGACTAAGAGAGTATGTTTATGCTAGAAGATGAACAAGAAAATAAAGAGCGTCTACAAAAGGATACGCTAGTACAAGTGAGACAAGTTGAATCTACGTCAACGGAGGTGGTTGGAGCTAATGAAGGACTATTACATGAATGTCCACTACCATCTAGGTAAGGCTAATGTAGTAGCTTATGCTTTGAGCAGGATGAGAATGGGAAGTACAACCCACGTTGAGGATGAGAAGAAAGAGTTCGTGAAATATATACATAGACTTGCAAGACTGGGTGTGCAGTTAGTTGACTCTACTAGTGAGGGTGTTTCATTTAATCCTATTTTTGAATCAGTGTTAGTAGTTGAAGTCAAGAAGAGTCAGAATCTTGATCCTGTGTTGATCGAGCTGAAGGACGCAACGTTGGTTAAGTTAAATGAGTCTTTTGCTTTGGGAGGTGACCTAATACTTAGGTACCAGGTCATGCTATGTGTACCAGATATGGATGATTTGCAGACCAAGATTGTTGGAGAGGCCCATGGTTCCAGATATTCCATACATCCAGGTTCCACCAATATGTATCATGATTTTAAAAAGATCTATAGGTGGGATGGGATGAAGAAGGACATTGTTGAATATGTGTCCAAATGTCATAATTGACAACACTTTAAGCAAGAACAAATTAAGCCTGGCTGTCTTACTCAGATTATTATGGTTCCGACATGAAAGTGAGAGGCCATTAATATTGACTTCGTGGTTGGTCTTCCTAGGACTAGGAGATAATATGACTCCATATGGGTTATTATGGCAACAATGACTATGCCTGCCCACTTTATCCGTATGAAATCTACTTACAGACCCGAGGATTATGCGAGACTCTAC
Organism: Solanum habrochaites; assembly: GCA_027704765.1. NCBI lineage: Eukaryota > Viridiplantae > Streptophyta > Magnoliopsida > Solanales > Solanaceae > Solanum > Solanum habrochaites. Next base: position 8,281 of record JAKWJA010000510.1, on the reverse strand, counting down.
ATTGATGAGATTGTGAGAAGGCATGGGATTCATTTTTCTATCATTTCTGATAGCAGAGCTCAGTTCACTTCACATTTCTGGATATCCTTCAAGAAGAACTTAGGAACGCAGGTAAAGCTTAGTAGTGCCTTTCATCCTCAAATTTATGGGAAGGACAATCTCACCATTTAGACATTAGAGCACATGTTAAGGAGCGTGGTGATTGACTTTGAAGGAGTTGGGATGACATTTCCTTTGATCGTAGTTATTGTATAATAACAACTATCACTCCAGCATTGGGATGGTTACCGTCGAGGCAGTCTACGGTTAGGAGTGTAGGTCTAAGTAGGGTTGGTTCGAGGGTGGAGAGTCATCTCTTTTCGGTCTATAGATCATTCATAATGCCCTAAGCGAAGGTCAGGGTGATTAGGGACAGGTTGGGCTACGCGTACAGTCGCAGAAAAAGGTTCCTTATTCTGACAACACAAAACGTCCCTTTAGAGTTTAGTAGTGACCATGGTCTATTTGCTGATATAACCTATTGAAGGAGTGATTGAGGTTGACACAAGAAGGGCAAGTTGAGTCGATATTATTGGGCCATTTTGAGATTCCGACATCGTGTGGGTTAGGTGGGCCTACGAAGTTGGCATTGCCTTCCCCCCCAAAGATTAGTTTCTCTCCATCCCAATATGAATGTATCCGTGTTAAAGAAGTGCATAGGTTATACAACATCGATTTTACCGGTGGAAGGATTGGGGTTTGATGAATACTTGTCTTATGAGGAGGTACCTATTAAGATAATAGATAGATAGGTCAAGCGATTGAGAAACAAGGAGATTCGCCACAAAAAAGGTATCGTGTAGGAGGTATTTTGTTAAGGGTGCTACATGGGAGGCCGAGAAGAGTAAAGTCTATACGAGGCGATCCCTGCTATCCCCATCTTTTCCGTCTAAAGGTTAGAAATCCTTACTAAGTCGACGTTCCCTTCATCTCTCCATTCTTTATTTCTAATGCTTGAATGGGCATACTTGTTTATGTATTGATTATGCTTGGCGTTTTGCTAGATTATTAAGAGGATGTTATTCATGGACGAATGTTGACGAAAGGGGATAATGTAAATACCCTTACACGGTATGCTAAGTAATGCTTAAGTTTGTCTAGAATGCCTAAATTTGACCGGGCTCACATGGAATTGATGCGCGTAGAACCGAACCTCTGAACCCTTGTGACATCCATGCCAACTTACTAGGATATTTAGTTGATCTAGGAAAGGTTGAGTCCTTCCAAGTAGGTCTCCCTAATATGAATATTCACTTTGATGAGTCATTACCGGACTTAAAAAGGGAAAATCTTATGTTTCGAGGGTCTAGCCGTAAAATGGTCTTTTACAGGCAAAGGTAATATCATAATTACCCTAAGGAATTTATTAATTAATTAATTTAATCAAGTGGACTATTCGGGTCGGGTCAACCCGAAATGACCCGTTTCACAATGGTCACTCCACCCGATTTCGTTAACCGCAACGGATTGTCACGACCCAAAACCTTGGCCGCGACTGGCACCCACACTTATCTACTATGTGAGCGAACCAACCCATCCCAATTCCCAACGTTTCGACCATAAATAACAAAAAATACAATGCGGAAGACTTTAAAACTCATAATGAAAACCAATCATAACTTCTAAATTCAACAGTATTATTCCCCCAAAATCGGAAGTAATCACCCACAAGAACCATAGATGATCAAATACTAAAGTAAGAGTATTCTAAGAAAAAAAACAAAAATCTAGGTCCATGCCGGAAATTCAAGGCATCAAGACATGAGCAAGAAGATCCAGTCCAAGCTAGAGGCATTAGCTCACCCTGCAATCGGTGTAATGAAGACGGCTTAGAGTTGCGGTTGAGTTGAAACACGACGGTATGTTTGCTGCGCCATGCAATCCATATATACAAAGAAAGAAAAACCAGACAAGTAGGGCGTCAGTACCAAAAACACGAGTACTGAGGGTGTATAAAGCGCCAACTCAAAATAGAAAACAGCATATATCAAATAGTTATCATAATCAAACTAAAATACTCTACATGTAGCAACAACAAAGTTCTCACTCAGTAATAAGCCACCGCCATGTTCACCTGAGGACTCAAGCCTCAATGCCATACCATTTGGAAAATTAGGTTCATTAGATGAGCAGATTTAACGTCTTTCAGGATTCATTATGTTTATTCTCTCGTGTCGTTCGTGACAACAGTTCCCCTACTCTACGTGTCGGTTCGTGACACCGGAACCCCTAATTAGTGTCGGTTTGTGACAACCCAATCCCCTAATTTTACGTGTCGGTTCGTGACAACACGATCCACTAATATCACGTGTCGGTCATGAACAGCCGATCCACTAATACTACGGGTCGGTTCGTATACACCCAATCCCGAATTCTATGTGACGGTTAGTGACACCCGATCAACTAACACTACGTTGTGTCGCGTTCGTGACACCCGATTCCACTAATCTTAATACTTTAGGTCATAAGCCTTACTTTATGCTAAAGGCATCATCAAGCCTCATAATAAGGAAGATTAGGGTTTTTCAAGATTTAAGGGTTCAATGGTTCATTCATGCATATCTTATAAAAAATTTTTAATCACATTTAGACAAGCATACAATTAAGCATATAGGAGGCTTTTAATACTACTCAATACATACATTCGCTATTAAGAGTTTACCACGAATGGCATAAAAAACCATAACCGACCTCCACCGAGAATTCGTGATCAGCAAAGCTATCTTCAAAAGTCTGCTTTCCTTCTTCGTTCTTTTCTTTATCTTGTTCGTTTCTCCCTCTCTCTCTTGTCTGCATATTTTTCTTATTCCAAAACCATCTTTTTTTACCCTATTTAACAAATAATGAAGTAAAAAGATGTATAAAATAAACCCCTAATTAATTTAAGGTTATCTCCTTTAACCCTCAGAAAATGGATTATTAATATTCAACCATTAACCTAATAATTATAAAGCATGAAAAGTCAAAACGCCCCTTTAAAACTTAACGGAATTTCGACCGGCCTAGGATTAAGGCAAGTCTATGAGGGCCGTCGTTACCTGACCGAGGTCCGACTGCTGCTTCTGTCACAGAATTCAGAGGCAGATTGCAGTAAAAGGTCTGTGACGGCCGTCCATGCATGAGACGGTCCGTCCTGACACCCCGTGAGTGACGTTCAGAGAGTCATCTTCAGTACCCAAAATTTTCAGGATTCTAAGGTTTTGGATCACGAAGACCCCTCGACGATCCGTGGCATCGTGCCAATACGGTCCTTACGTGGTGTCCGTGCGACTCAGCTGTTTTTCCAGAAAAAAAATCTGACTGCTCAAAACGCCTAAACAGGAGTTCAATAGATACCAATTTACCCATCGTTCGTCCTCGAAACGATCATAAAAAGACAAACAATGGGCAAAAGGAGTACCCTGAATTGAAAACAGAGGTGAGGTATTTTTGTTGCATATCAGCCTCCTTCCCAAGGGGACTCTTCAAACTGGAGCGATTTTATTCATTGAAATTTGATGGATTCAATCTCCCTTGATCTCAACTTGCAAAATTTCCTATCTAGAATGGCAACAGGCTCCTCCCATAAGTCAATTTAAGCAAGAGAACTGAATCCCAAGAATGAGTAGTTTCATCCCATGGTATCTTTTCAGCATAGAAACACGAATACCGGATGCACTCCTGACAGACCTGGAGGCAAAGGATAATTCATAAAGGCCACCTCCCCCTACTCGCTTTTAAGTACTTCAAATAGTCCAATATACCTCGGGCTGGGGCTTAGATTACCTCTTTTACCAAAACCGCATCACACACCTTCATGGTTGAAAACCTTCAACAAAACTTGCTCCCCTCAGAACTACAAGTCCCTAACTTTCGATCTGCATACTCCTTTTCCTACTTTGAGCGCTAGAAAAGATTTTCTGAATAGATTCACCTTTATCTAATGAATCCCCAAAAAGGTCAGTACCCCAAGGTCTAACCTCGAATGCATCAAACCAAACAATGAGAGGACTAAATCTCCTCCATTACAATGCTTCGAAAAGGAGCCACATCAATACTTGAGTGATAGCCTATTATTGTATGGAAAACTCCGCTAAGGGTAAGAAGTTATCCCAATGACCACCAAATTGATGAAAACAGGCACAAAGCATATCCCCAAGTACCGAATTGTTCGCTCAGACTGCCCATCGCTCTGAGGGTGAAATGCAGTACTAAGGTCCAACCTTATTACCTAATCAGCTGCATTTCTCAAAACATAGAAGTAAACTGTTGTACCTCTATTGATATGATGGCAGGAAAGGGGAACTCCATGCACCGACAATTTCTGAGATATAGATTTTGTCTAACTCTCTGCATTGTAGGTCACCTTGCCCGAATGGAAGTGAGCGGGACTAGTTAACCTATCAACAATTACCCCAAATAGAGTCCAAGCTTCCAATGGTCTTTGGAAGACAACCACGAAGGTCCATTGCAATCTTTCCCACTTCCAGTCAGGATGGGGCATTCTATGAAGTGTTCCTCCGGCGGCCTCTGGTGTTCATACTTACTTGCTAACAATTTGGACATTTGGCAACCAAAAATTCAAAAGTCGCGCTTCATTCTACTCCACCAAAGCTGTTTGCTTTAGTAACGGTTACATCTTGTTGCACCCAGGATGTATAGAAGATCCAAAAACTCTGAGCCTCTGTTAGAATAGTATGGATTCAAATCATCAACACGGGGCACACATACCCTTCCCTTATTACCCCAAAACACCTTCTCATCCATGATCGCTTCCTTTAGCCTCCCTGCAACACAATCCCAAATTCGGCTTCAGTTTCTCATCATCAACGGTTTTGCCCTTGATCTGCGTCAAGGAAAAAGAGGATCTCGCGTCCACACTGGCCCATACAATCCTCCCTTCTATTGACTTCGAACCTCATTAAAGTCCTAGCCAGAGTCTGTTGAACCTCTTAGCCAATGGGAATATAGAGTCTTGCAAGTGAGCTAAACACTCATGCTCCTGCTTTTCTACTTAAGGCGCTCTGCCACAACATGGCTTTCCTGGGTGATACAAAGTGCTAATATCGTAGTCCTTCAGTAGTTTCCATCTATCTCTCGTCTCAATTCAAATTCTTTCTGTGGAAAGATCATCACTGTGGCCACGATGATCATTATAGACTTAACACTTAATCCCATATAGAGAGTGTTCCAGTGTGTTAATGCAAACATACTGAGCCAACTCCAAATCGTGGGTCGGATAATACGTAAGGCACCTTTATTGCCTCGAAGCATAAGCAATTACGTTCTTCCCTTTTGCATTAGCACGTGCACCCAAAACAGAAGGACGCATACATACACAATGAAGTTCATGACCCTCTACTGGCAAGGGTAAGGATAGGTGCGGTAGTCAGCACGGTGTGAAGTTTCTGAAAGCGGGAGTACTCACATTAATCCGCACCACACAAATGGAAACGTTCTGCTTAGTCATGTTTCGTCAGTTGGGAGGCAATAGAAGAGAAACCCTGAACAAATCGACAGGGTAGAAATGGCTAAACATACAAAGCTTCTTATTTCTGACACAGTAGTAGGTTCTTACACCAATTCTTAACTACTTCGATCTTAGCAGGATCCACCATCACTCCATCCTTAGAAACACGTGCCCCAAGGAAGGACACTAAATCTGCAAAAAGTCACATTGGAGAATTTGGCATAAAGTTTCTCCCTCAAAATTTCCAACACCATTCTCAAATGCGCCTAATGTTCCCTTCTTACTTTTTGAGTATATCATCTATCATCAATAAATTCGATCACAAAGAGATCCAGATATCGCTTTAAAAATCCCGTTCATCAAGCTCATGAAAAGCAGCAGAGGGCATTCGTTAGTCCAAAAGGACATACCAAGAATTCATAATGCCATACCTGGTTCGAAAAGCAAAACAGTTATTGGCACATCTGCTGCCCGTATTTCAATTGTGATAACAGACCTCAAGTCAATTTAGAGAAGACACAAGTACCTTGTAAAGTGAGTAGAACAAATCATCAATACGAGGAAAAAGATACCTAGTCTTAATCACTAGTTTACCGTATAAAAAAAAAACGAAAGGAAACGGTAATAATGCACATACGCACAGACCACACACCATCCCACCTAGCTCTTTTCCTTTTCACAACATCACAAACAAAACAGAGCACCCCAAGGGGATGCACCGGTCTAATGAACCTTTGCTCAAAAAACCTTTTAAAGTTGAGCCTTGTTTAACTCTTAACTATGCTGGAGCCAATTTATAAGGGGGTATGGAAATGGGGGAGTACCCGGTCAAGAGCGATGCAGAAGTAAATACTCATCCAGGTGGCATACCAGGAAGGTCTGCAGGAGGACACAGCTAAAAAACCGCGGGGACTATCGAAACTGACTCAATTGAAGGGTATGGGTAGTATTCATCCCGGATTGGAAAAGTGTAGTACCCTCCCACACTAACGGATCTGTCCCAGGCTTGCTAAGTCACAAGTTTTAGCATTACAATCCAAGATGCAAAATTTGGAGAAAGCCAAGTCCTCCCCTAAATTACATCGAAAGTAAACCATTTCTAGATAACAAGTACATGAGTATTGCTCCCACAAAAAGTCACAAGGACAAGAAATATACACCCTTTAACTATCACAGAATCGCCCACCGGACAAAGTAGAAGAAAACAAGAATGGCATGTCAAAGCCCAATTCACAATGTAAATTAAGACCATAGCAAATGGCGGAAGATACATATGAGAATGTAGAGCCAGGGTCAAATAATACAGCAGCCAATACAATCAGAAACCAAAAGATACCTGTGATTAACAACATCCGATGCCTCTGCTTCAGACCGCCTAGGGAAAAGAATTAGCAATGGGCACGATCACCTGTCTGGCCCATTTCCCCTGACATGTGGTTTTGCAGTGCTCCAGTTTGACCGTTACCCGGCGTTTGCGTGGACCACCATTTTCCTCGGCCACCACGTCTCAAGAAAAAATGGCCTCCAATGACACCTCTACCTCTAGCTATGGGGGTCTATAACTCTGTTTGGAACAATTCTCCTAATATGTCAAGTCTCACCACATCCATAACACTCCCTGGAGTCAAGCATAGGTCTCTCAGACGAAGTGTTGCCCGGTTTTGAGGTGGGACCCCAACTTAGTCTGTAGTGAAACTGAAGTGGTCGGACGAGTAACCCTCCTAACGCTGTTCCTCTAGAGTAAGACCATTAAATCCCTCTCTTTCGAAACATTTTTGATGTCGCTGCATTGTGAAGTCATCGGGGCTTCACTCCTTCCACCTCTATCACGAAGTCTACCATTCTGAAAGGATTTTACGTAAGAGACGATACGTGTAAGGACGAAAATCAGCAATTTGACTTCAACCTTCACAAAAACGGCGAACCTCTCTGTGGACTGAAAACCAAAAGTGGGTGGCATACCTGGGATAATGCACGAAAAAACTGAGCCATATATTTCTGTACCGACATCCTACCTTGATCTAGGATAAGAACTCATCTCTGTTTCCTATCTTTCAAAGTCCGGGGAATATACTTATCATAAACAAGCTAGCGAATGATGCCCAAGTCATAGGTGGTGCCCGTTGGTTGACACTTGAACATGTGACCGCCACAACATTTTGGCGTTCCCTTGAACACTGGAATAAGTCCACAAAATCAACACCAAACCATTTGTAACGAATGTTTAGTCATTTGGGCAGCAAATTTATTTCAGGAAAAATAGGCTGGAGGGACGGACCCCACGAGGACCGTCATGGGCGCGACGGACCGTCGCAGGGTTCTCGTTTCAAAACACTTGGGAAAAAATGAAAATCGACTCTCTGAAGTCACGAAGAAATGGAAGGACGGAAAGTCACAGGCGAAGAAGGACCGCACAGACTCTAGGTGGAAATTGAGTCTTTTATGACGGTTCTTGCGACGACCTGCAGGATGGACCATCGCAGGCACGACGGGCCGTAGCAGTTTGCGCAAAATCCCAGTCTGGGTAGGATTTCTCTATACGTTTAAGGGACGTTTTGACTATTCTGCTAATTATAATTAGAGGGTTCATATTAATAAGTATGCCTATTACTGGGGGTTTAAAAGAGGGTTAACATTACGTGAATTAGTTGGGTATATTGCCATATTTACATTAATTATATGTTAAAGGGTAAAAGAAATCGGGTTTGAATAAGAAAAATAGATAAGAACAAAGAGAGACAGAAAAAGAAAGAAAGAGCGAGAGAGAACACGAGTTAGAGAGAGAGAGACGAA
>JAKWJA010000509.1:0-26600 GCA_027704765.1 Solanum habrochaites | reverse complement strand
ACACCCCGACGGGGACCGTTGTGCCATGACGGATCCGCCATACTTGCGTTGAGGAGAATGAAACAAGAGCAGCAGAAGAAAGTGCACCAATTATGGGACACGGAAAGTCCATGACGGTCCGTCATGAAGACGTTCGTCGCGTTGGTCCGTCGACCCAGCCGCATTTTGGCAGATTTCCAGCTAATTAGAATCCTTCCCCCCCCCCCCAGTGTTAATTAGGTTTTGTTTTTATAAATACTCAAAAAACCTGTTTTTGGGTTAGACACCAGTAGTTAGACATCATATTATTAGACTCTTTGATATGTGGACTTTTGATATCATTGATTGTTGGTGATTTGTGGTGATTAAATCAGCAAATTTCGCGATTTTAATCTTTCTCATGAAGTAGTAAGTATATGAATTCTTATTTAATATATTTGAATATTGTGTTTATGGCTATGAGTAACTAAACCCATAAATAGGGTGTGGGAACCATAGGCAAATCTAATGAGATAAACTTTAACTAAAATAACATCTAGATTAGTGTCTTGAATGTAATTAATTAATTCTTTGTTTGAAGTCTTTTTAACTGATGGCCAACGTTAGAAACTCGCCTTAATGCGAATTGGCGGGACCAAGGAGGTATATAATAGGAAAGAATTTATTAACATAGATTAGTGTATACTATCGAATAGCTAGTTAGTATTAAGTATTGATTGGTACGAGGTAATAACTTAGTCAAATATCGAATACGTGCTTATATGAGGTAAGGCTAAGGGTAGGATAGCAACACAAGTAGCGAACAAGGGCAGACCAAGGATTAGAAATAAATAAACTCTACATTTGCATGCAAGATACTAGGAAAAGAATTGTTATAGTTAGAGTTATCAAGTTATGAAACATGTGGGTAAACACGTAACACTAGTTAACTTTGATTAATTGATTAAAACCAACATTAAAAACTGTCAAGTGTCTCTTTTCAGCGCGTTATTATTTTACTTATTTAGAGATAGAAACCCCCTTTTTAGTTTTTACTTTCCAAGGAAAGTCTGACCAAACAATAGTAATAATCAGGTGAAGTTGAGTGACTATTTTCCTCGTGGGAACGAACCAACCTCGACTAGTTGGGTTATTTACTTGAACACGACCGCTTTACTTCTTACGAGAAGTAAGTTTGAGCGTTATCAATTTTGGCGCCGCCTGCCGGGGCATTCTAGCTTTTAGATTAACTTGAACTTATTACTTATAGTGTAGTTGATATTTTCGTTATTGACTTTGTTTTATTGTTTTTGATTTCTTTCAGATTATCCTCCTTGTATTGCCAAATACACGGAGAGGAAAAAGAACCATGTTTCCTACATCTTGAGTTAGAGCGTGCAATGTGCAATATGAATCAAAATTGGAATAATTGAAGATGATCCAAACCAGAAACATCCAGTTGCCGGTTTGATGTTCATCGGTCAAATATTTACCCGATGCTCTGGGTGAACACAATACGAGGGGACAAACCTGTTCACGGCCCCCAAGCTTACTACAGAGGGTTAATGATACAACATAGCAGACTAGTATGGGGACCACTTGTCTTACCCCCTTTACCCACAGGGCCACACTTTTGGGTAACTAGTAGCCTGATGCAAATGATCACTGCAGGGTTTTTTTTCGGGGCTACCTTTTGAGGATCGATCTGCCATATAGCTAAGGTTAGGGAAGTGTGTAACAAGTGTGAGGGAGGCCTTATTTGGATTTAGATGAATAGGGTCTCAGAGTGTATCCTCTATCACTGCCGGGAGACGTTGCTCTTTGGTCATGAGCTCCCATACAACTCCATCTTTACTTGAATCAACTAAGGGGATGTCTTCTTAGAACGATTCCGGTCTCCAAGAAACAAAACCACAAGACAGAGTGAATAACTTTGTGGCCACTACCAGGAGAGTCAGTAGTAGTTCTTGGGATAGATTCAGCTCATTCTTGAGAAGTGTTCCAAAATCACCGTATAGATGTGATGAGTCACTGAAAGAATCAATTTTATCGGGGATAGGATGATAACAACAAGACGGTGTTGGACATATAGCAGGTGGAGCTTATGGAGAATCGTCCCTTCTGCTGAGATCGCCTGAAAAATTAGAAAAAAATCTCGAATAACAAAGTCTGGAGTTTTAATAGGAAGTCTGATACACGGAGAAGGAAGGAAACACCCTTAGCAGTACATGTCCACTCACAACCAAGCCACATATGAGAGGATCGTGATGAGAAATGCTCAAAGGAGAACTGACTTGGTTGGTACTAAAAAACATGTCCATTGGGGGGGCAGAAAAGATTTAAGCAACAATACTTGGCTAAACACCACCCCCTAACGGTGAATGTTACTATGATGAGGGATTTCTTTCAGTAAATGAACAAAATGGGGGGTTTCTGACCAAGAGCAAGGCTCAAATAAGGATTAAATTGGCGCAAAGGTCAAGGAACCAAGGTCGGAAAACTACGGTAACTACAACCGTGAGGGTCATTATATCCGTGATGGAAACTACAACCACGACAAACAACATTAACAGGGGTAACTACGCTAATAGAACGACAGATGGGCGTTAATCCCTTCTCCAAAATTGTGAAGTTACTCCTAGGGTGGTGCAGATAGTATGGCGCGGTTGCGAGTTGAGGATATGTTGGAACAAAAATGAGAGGAGGTCGATGTAGGGATGAAGACATTAAAGAGTGAGGGTGTGATTTAGCTAGTGTTGGCAAAAAAAAAGGTAATACACATGCAATTTCGATAAGCAGATAATTGCAAGTGGCCTAATTATCTGCGACAGTGAACAACACGGCAAACCGGGCACTCTTCCAGCAACACTGCTCCCAAAAGACAAAGCATGATGCGCCACTGTATGGCAGCAACACTACTCGGGTGGTAGGCAAACCATTGACCCACTATGCAATCTACTGAGAAAAAAGGAGAAAGGATAATGATAATGTAGTAAAGGGAGTGGGAGCAGAGGAAAGTTAATGGAAAAGATACAGAAGAAATCTATCACAGGTACTTTCATGCCAGGCACCATCACCTTTCCCTCAGAGATTAATGAAAAGACCGGGATGGTAAATACCGGCGTTTATAACAATGTTGAAGCAACTGTCTATCAACATCCCTTGGTAGAGCTCAGAACAAATGCCCGGTTATGCTAAATTTATGAAAGATCTGGTCACCAAGAAAGATAGGTCACTTTATCGGAGATGATGATAGACTACAACATTTGTAGTGCTCTTTCTACAGATCACTCGTACAAAAGAAAGAGATCCGGGTACGTTCCACTATTCCTTATATGTTGGGTTCGTAATTTTTGCTAAGCATTATGTGATCTGGGGGCACAGCATAAATCCATGCCCTCTCAATTTTCAAGAAGTTAGGCGTTTAGAAGATCCAAAACCCACTGCGAATAGCGGCTATGGGCTGGCTACGATGGCTGATCGGACAGTGAAACGGACCAAAGGGATACTCCATGATGTGCTAGTAAAGTGGAGTCATCATCTTTCCGACTGATGTTGGTATTCTTGACTGTGAGGTTGAGAGTGATTTCGAAGTGCCTAATTATTATGGGAGGCCCATTCCCCTTGCTACAGGTTAGCGCATTAGTTGATATGGAGAAGGGAAGATGACATTTTCGGTTTGAATAATGAAGAAGCAACCTTACACATTTGTAGGGGACCATGAGGCAGAGTGGTAGCTCCAATCGGTATCGGCCATATCCAAAAAGAAAATATGAGAACGAGACTGAACAGCAAACTGGCAAAAAAAGAGTTTTATGGAGGGGATTTGGTGTGATTGTAGACAGTCTGGGGTTGCCTTGTCTGCCGGGCAAGCTCAAGTCCAAATGGACTGGCCCTTAACATGATTACCCAGTATCCCTGATGGAGCAGTTGAGTTAAAAGCAAGGAGGGAGTGCGTTTCAGAGGAATAGAGAATAGCTTAAAACTCTATTTTTAAGCATAAAGCATTTGGGGAATGAAGTGATAGAGGCATACCATCTTGATGAAAGTATGAGTACTCAAGGGTCCCCAGTCGTGCCGCGACATTAAAATAAGGCGCTTGTTGGGAGGAACCCAATACTTATCGTCTCCCTCTTTTTAGTAATGGTAGCTTTTTCTATTAATGGGTTTTAAATTTGCAGGCACATCACCAGGAAATTCGAAGACAAATAATTACTTTGCAGCAGTCACTGAAGGACATTATAGACGGACCGTTGTGTTGCGACGGACCGTAGCATGCATCCGTCATACCAGGTACGTTTCCTGTTGTTTAAAAATTAGGGCACAACGACAGTACCAACGAAAGGGTCGTCACAACTGAGACAGACCGTCGTCAGGCAACCATCGCGTGATTATGAATTATACCCGACCGCGGAACCCGGCTGGACCCTTTTTCAAAATCTGACCCATTTACAACCACAACCCCTCATTTGTCACCCCATTCTTATTATTCCTCTCAAACCCCCCCATCTTTTTAAACTCCACATTTCCCCCCTCACTGATCATTGCCCCCAAATTCTCCAAAGTCTTAAAAATTATCATCTACAGTCGGAGCTGCTGCTGTGTAGGTGTCTACCTTGCCAACTAAGTCATTGTTCATTTGCTTGTTCTCCCATTTCTAAGGTAGGTGTCTATAAATTTATACTCATTTATCTGCATTTTGTTTATAGTTAAGTTATTAGGCTTAGTTCTTAGTCGAATTGTTTCCGTTATATGATCAGTCTAAACCTTAGGCTAGAATGTTCAAATTCCCATGTGAACAACCCTAGACATAGGTGATTTGAATTACGAGTTTCCTAGGTACTTGGGGATAGACACATATAGGTCTACAACACAAAGACTTGGGTTCATCAGGGGATGCATTAGGGTACCCCCAGTTCTATCAACTGCTATTCGAACGGAGACCCGCATGATGACTTTAGTACAACGACGAACCGTCTAAGTCCCATCCACAAGCACTAGCACCATTTCCCAACACGACACATGTGACCAAACCGTCGTTCTCACGACGGGTCTGTCCTGCACAACCAATTCTGGTGTCAGAGACCCTATTTCTTAAGGTCCTCAATTTTTCTAAGTGACATTTCAACGGAGATAGTGACGGACAGTAACCCACGACGGTCCGTCCTGCCAAGAACGTCATGATGGCAGAGACCCCTCTTGTAAAGGTCTACAATAATTTCTACGTGTCCTACGACGGACCGTCAACCCATGAGGTCATTCTGATCGACCGTCATGATTGGTCAGAGACCCCTCTTTCAGGTTTTTTATATTACATAGACTAAGTACAATACGACGGAACCTCATGACGGTCGTCATAAACACGACGAAATGTCGTCATTTCTGGCCATCGTGTGATACAGTTTTTAATGCGCTGACACACTATTTCAGTGTTTTATTTCGTTAGCTTGGCCTGTTTGTTTGCCACTACTCGTACTAATAGTGATCCTTTCAGGTACTATCTACTATCGGCACCCAAGCAAGACCGAACCTACGCACGAGGGAATCAAAGTCTGTTGCCCTCTGAACGCTTGATCATCGGCACTCTGATGATGAGTGGGACCCGAGTTATGTGCCCCCCAAAAACTTCCACACCTTCCCGTGCTGCACGTGTCCCAGAGCCACACCCAAAAGGTGGCGTCCGGCGTCGTCACTGCTTCCCAGTCTGATGAGGAGCGCACCACTGACCGGCACACCCTCTGGGTCAGCCACGGAAATGAGAAGGAGCGTCTGGCTCCTTAGGAGTATCATGGTCGAGGGGAAGCTTCTGGATCTTGCAGGGCTTCCCGCACCCGCCACGTTGACATGCAGCGTCGGCCTTGTCTGATGCTAGGCGCCAGTTCAGACTCTACATCGGAGCACCAGCTCACGGTCCCACACCCAGCCGCTGACAAAGCCAAACCTTGTTGTGTCGACGGCCAGTTTCAAGTTTACGCCAACGCCAAGTCCTGGACTAATAAAGGAAGTAATGACTAGAAACACTCACCTTGGAGCGGCGGGTATTACAGGGAGTCTCCCCTCCGACGATTGCCGGAGATTCCATAACCTCTTCACCAGGAATCGCTTTTAGATGGACAGCACGTCCGTTGGGCGATACCGCGAGGAGGAAATGGTCCGAGAGTTGTAACGCCTCCTTACGTTAGCTACTCTCCGATCAAAGCTTCGACAGGCGGGCGGATGCTTCCTCTAAACAGGCCCCATTGGAGAGGTTCGAGTTTGGGGGGCGTGCAAGTTACATTTACTGCCAGCCATCCGCCGGTTCCTATACGGCGAGAGTGCAGAGATGCACTCGGACCCCCATCACTGCCGAGTTGGAGTTTTTTAACTACGCTGGCAGATAGTAAAGGATGGACAGTTCTTGCGAGAGCCAGCACTGAGAGAGACCAACAAGGGTGGATGGCCCTGCACCTGTCAGTAGATATAAGAGGTTGCGATTGGGGTCATGAGCCGAAAGGGCATCAAGAGGCCAACTCCACTTTCGTAGCAAAGTTCTCTGTGGCTGCTCGTCGTTCACTGACTTGCACCACAGATGTGAGAAAAATCGTACCTGGGATCGAGAAGTGTTGATGGCGGCCGACGATATGGATGATAGCCGGCTTCGGGTGGACATCACAGGCTTCTCCAGGCAGTAATTTGCACGAGAGTTCATCATGGTCACTACTACCTACCCTTCCAGTGTAGATCTTTGCCCTTGCAGGTCCGAGGCGTGACAATACGGCACGTTTAGATCAGCTTAAGAACCGCAGGGCACTTGTCGACCGTCGGCCTCACAGAGACGAGGACAATGAGTTGGATCCAGCAGAGTAGAGGGCCCTATCCAGAAGCTTGCCCCCCACTTGTGATGATCTGCCTGACACTTACCCCGCGTCAAGGTCTATCCCAGGGGTAGTACAAGCCCCAAGCTCCTTACAACAAAAGCCCCTCTTACCGGTACTGGTCCGTGATAGGGTCCAAAACTAGAGGCACAAATGGACACTATTCGCCAACAACATTCAGCTGTGGATGCAGAGTCGATTATGAGTCTGAGCACGTCTAAGAGGAAGATGCAGCAAGTTTACAGAGCCGGAAGATTGATTGAGGTCAACCAGCGTCTGGACGCCTTTGGTTGAAGAGTGTTGGCACCAGACCAGCCCCTCCGGTGATGTGTCGACTCTTAAGGCGCAGTCGACAGCCTTCGTTGCAGACATCGACACGATCCTAGAGGATGAGGTTTTGCGAGCAAGGAAGAAGGAGAGAGGAGGAGATGAGGCTGCGAGAGAGCCTCACTTTGCCCTGACGACGGGCGGCCGACAGATGAACGAGCGTCAGAGTTAGCGGCTGGGGAATCTAGCTCCCGCCATGTAGAATCACTGTGCACGACTTATGGGAGGTTGTTGGGAGGAACCACTGAGGGTGTCCAGATTGCAGAGACGTGGGTTCGGCGGAACCGAGCCACCAGCTTGATGATAGACGGCGTTTGCGGCCACGGTTTGCTTCACCTACACCTAATATTAGATTTTTTTATGATTGGGGACAATTGCAGCTTTTTTGTGGGGGGGGGTTAAATGGAAAGTGGAGGTTAGGGTGAGTCCTGGTAGCCCATCTCCTATCCTCTTTTTGGGTTTCTGGCGCCAGTGTGTCCTGTGTTATTTTTCCCCAAAAGATGATTACTTTTCTGTTGAACCGGCATGTTTTCTATCTTTCTGTACATGAGTTTTAAATCTTAAAGAATGATGGATTAAATGATATCATGATAAAACTGGAAAATATTGCATGAGAGGACATACTAATTTAAATTGGTGGCTTAGCATTGAAATAGAATTCCACCCCAAATTTTTTTGTCCCACCCAAAAAAATTTTTTTTTAACCTAAGTCTTCACAATTCGAACTAGGTGGCTAATAATCTGTTTAGTGATGACTGTCAGTGAGTGTGGAGGAAATTGCATAGTCCACCAATTGTACTGAGCAAGAACTTGCCTGCTAGTTCCTGCTAAAAGTAAGATGAATAGACAATAGAAGGATCATAGGCCCTGACCCCAAATTTTGGGTGTTGGTCCGGACTCATGGCAAAGCCATGAGTTGAGGGTGGCTATAGGAGGAATGCTCTTGAAAGTGGGGTTTGAAGAACAAGCTGAGAGAAAAGAACAAAAGTAAAGTGACTCAAGGAACTCGTTTGAAAGAAAGGAAAGAAAAGAAAAAGATACAAGAAGTACAAACAGAAAAGAAGAGAGTCACTCACACAAATGAAGAAAGAGAGAAAATAGCAAGGTGAAAGATGACGAATATGTGAAACTGGGCGAGATAAAATGATGAAAGAGGGACGGTTTTTTAGACGATATGTCAAGGAGGGCAAAAAGTCACTTAAAAGCTACATAAATACCCTACCTGACCCTGAGGCCTATGTACAAGCTAAAAGTCCTATGTGATCCTAAGGGTTGTTATAGCGAAATTAAGCTAGTAAAAATAAGGGCAAGCTTTATGGCAATAGGTAGAATGAGGTTCTGACTTTGTTCTGAGAGGCGAGTTGTTTTGAAAAGTAATCCTTTATTTTTTAAACACTTCAAATGAAATTCATTGTGTGAACAAATGAGGATTAGAGGATTTTGCTTCTAAAGTGAGGACATTCGTTGCATACCAGATTGTTACCACCTGTGAGAATTGAAGAGGATAGGTGTTAATGCATGGTGAGACTGTGTCATGGTTCGGATCACACAAAAAAAAATTCAAGCCTATAGTGGTAGCATGCAAGCTTTGATGGAGATTATCGAGATGATTGAAAGCCAAATGATTGCGAAGGATAAAACATGGATACTATTTAGTACAAAGATAGTGGTGATAGTTGGTACGCTTGAGGACAAAACAACGGAATTTAAGTTGAGGGTGTTGATTACGTGGCTCACGGATCATTAATACTTTTTCCTTAAGTTAGTGCGTCCAAAAGCCTTTTACTTTTTGTGCTAAATTTTTATATAAGTTTTCATTTTTTTGCAGGAAATTGTCCAACGCCAAATCCAGCGATTTGAAAGAGAAGAATGCAGAAGAGACCACTACGGAGTTGATGACGGTTAAGTCGGTGCTTGGACGGTCCGTCAGGGGCACTTGTAGAGAAGGCTGAAGGTGAGATGGGGAAGTTTGACCAAGTGTGGATACGAAGCTTTGTGACGGTCAGTCGTGGGGCTCGACGGTCCATCCTGCCAGGTTTCATCGTGAAGATCAGAGAAGTGATACCAGTACCCAGATTCCAAAAGTTGAAGTATTTGGAACGAAGACCCCGCGGACCGTGTGCCTATGACGGGTCGTCATACTTGCCGTCGAGGGGAATGAAGAAGAGCGAGCAGAGAAAGTGCACAAGTATGGGACGACGGAGTCCATGACGGTCTGTCATTGACTACACGGTCATCGCGTGGTCCGTCGACCCAGCCGCCATTTGGAAGATTACAGCTATAGAATCTTGTTTTAATTAGGTTTTTGTTTTTTTTTTATAAATTACTGAAAAACCTCGTTTTTGAGGTTAGACAAAAGATTAGTTGACATTCAATTATTAGTATTGTGTATTAGTGTTAGACTTTTGATTATTCATTGATTGTTGGTGATTTGTGGTGATTAGTCAAGCGAAAACTTTAGGATTTACTCTGTCCATTGAAGTAAGTACATGAATCTATTTAAAATATTTGAAATATGGTCTTTATGGCTCATGAGAAGTACACAAACGCAATAACTAGGGTTGTGGGACACCACATGCAGATAATGAGAGTGATATAAACTTTAACTAAATAACAATTCTAGCATTTCGTGTTCTTGCCCATCTGTATTATAATTCTTCATTAGAAGTATTTTTAACGGATGGCCAACGTTAAGAACTCGCCGAATCTAAATGGCCGGACAAGGAGGTTAGATATAGGAACAAGAAACTATTAACTAGGATTTAGGGCTATACTATCAGAATAGGATAGTATGATGGTAAGAGGTGCGGTAATAACTTAGTCAAAATATCGAATATGATGCTTAAATATGAGGTCGGTAAGGATAAGGGTTAGGATTAGGAAGCAACACACGTAGCGCGGGACCAAGGTGCGGAGTGAGATTTTCTAGAGCCGGACAAGGATATAGAAAACATAACTTATCACTTTGCATGCAAGATACTAGAAAGAATTGTTATCGTTAGAGTTATCAAGATAGAACATGTGGGGAAAACACGTAAACCTAGTTACTGTGATTTAATTGATTAAAACCCAAACATTAAAAACTGTCAAGTTCTTTTCAAGCGCGTTATTTATTTTTCACTAATTTAGAGATAGAAACCCCCTTTTTATGTTTTTACTTTCCAAGGAAGTCATTGACCAAACAATAGTTAATAATAGGTTGAAGGTGAGTCTAGACTATTTCTCGTGGGAACGATCCCAAACTCACTCGGTTGGGTTTATTACTTGGACACGACCGCTTTACTTCTATTCGAAAGTACGTTTGAGCGTACAGTGTCTATGTAAGTTAGGCAAGATGTTTCCAAAAGGTAAAATGAACTTAAGGAATGAACTCCAAGTAAGATAACCTAAGAGGTCTAGCTTAGTTTAGGCAGGGGTATGGGACTATACCTAAACATTGCACTAGTCATCCTTGAGGGAAGTTTTAGTAGGATGTTCTTATGTATGAATACTTTTGTGATGATATATGAAATCTATATATGATGAACCTGCACATTGTTGATACTATACATTGATTAGTTTCACTTATGAATATCTGTTGGTCTACATTGTTAAAGTTATATGATATGTAATCTTAAATGCTATGCTATGTGAAATAGGATGTTGGTAATAATTCTTGTTGGGTTACTTGATTGAGTAACGTTATTGGGCTTTGCTTGGTCTTTGCACTTGTTGACTTGATAGGGGTTCAGAGGTAATTGTTTAGCTTAGGTTATGTTATAATGAACTCTTATTGATTCTTGTTGCTATTATGACTTGGTGATAGAGTTACTTGACTATGTTATATTCTATCTATATATGTGCAATAAAAGTAGAAGACTAAGTATTTTTTCTATACGAAGAGTCTGTGTATACTCGATATAAATATATATATATAGATATAGATATAGAGATATGTATATAGATATCATAACTACGTGTATTAGAGGTATAGGTAAAACCTAAGAGTGAAAGCAATGAAAAGGTTTAAATTTTCCGCTAAATTTTACCTAGCTGAATGTAAAATGGATGTAAGCTAAGAGATAGTATTAGTCGCAAATAGGACTACGACGCCGGTTACGTCTAGGTTTTTTTCCCTATGTGGACAAACTTAGATCATATCATGAGGTTGAACTCTTTAAGTCGACGTCTCTATCAAACCACGTATATGTAGGCTCTATTAATTAAGTGTGAAGGTCTGCAAACTTATGACTAGGAAATATTAGATATGAGCTTTTAGGAAAGTCTCACTTTCTTGAAAGCACCAATATCGGGCAACTAGAGTGTACCTTATTGTTTTTATTTACATCTAATCATACTTATTGTGATAAAGGAAAAGTAATACTCCGAAAAAAGTGTGGCAACGAAGACTTGAAATAAGACATTGTCAATGCGGGAGTTCCTCCCCGGGTGATTAAGCTTACTCCTCTGAGGAAGATGTGAATGATGACCAAGACCAGGTAGATTCTCCCCATTTGCCGGGTGGCTTGAGATATATGCGGTCGTTCTTTAGTAACAGTCAAGACATTAATCAAGCCACAATCTGCTACTACTCAAAGCCAAGAGTGACGACAAAAGCTAATCGAGAGGTGTTACTTGAGCACACCAACAATGTGCTACCATGACCTCTCGTATAAGACTTCACTAAGATGAACATTCTATTTCTGGGTCCCAAGGTTTTGACAGAAGACCCCCAGGTTGTTCACTGAGGAAAAAATCTACAAGTTCTCTATCCTATTGGGTTGCTACTACTGAAAAGGATGAGCTAGAACTTACCAACTCAAAAATATAGCCCAAACTTGGAATGTCTAAAGAAGGGACAACAGGACGTTAAGGGGTAGACCGGTGACTTGGGAGGTATTCAAGAAGGATTTTCTTGATAAGTTCTTTCCTAGGGAGAAGAGGAAAGCTAAAGTGGTGGAGTTCATCAACCTTCTTCAAGGAGGTATGAGTGTGCTTGAATACTTCTTTAAATTCACTAAGTTTTCAAATATGCTGCTTTTTTGGTTTTCGATCCTTGGGATGAAATAACTCATTTTGTGATGGGGGTGTCGAATGATTTGCAAAAAGAGTGACATTGGGATATGCTACACGACAACATGAACATTTATTTTCTCATGGTTAATACTCAACATGTGGAAGAGACAAGGTCTAAGAGGAAGAGTAGAGATGCCAAGAGGGAAAGATCGTTTGATGGTAGTTCTTCAAAAGAAAGGCTTGAGATTCAAGACAAACCTAGATTCAAAAAGAGGGTTTCTAATCAAGTTCCTTCCAAATTCTCTAAGGCTATCAATGATAGGGTATGTAACCCTAAGTCCAAGGGAAGGTATATTAGTTCACCAACCAAGAAGCCAACTTCTGGGAAGTGTGTGAAGCAGAACTGTGGTGATTGTCTTAAGGGAACGGATAATTGTGTTGGTTGTGGTAAAAGTGGGTACAAGGTTAGGGATTGCCCTAATTTAAGGGGTCAAGACAAGGGTAGTGTTCAAGCTCAAGCAAGTGGTTCAAATGAGGCTCCTAAGAAGAACCACTTCTATTACTCTCCACTCTAGGGGTGAGCAAGAGACTTATCCCGACATGGTGACGAGTATGTTGAATTTTCTCTATTTGATATCTATGTATACTCCATCAAGTACTACCTATTAAATTGGTTATCCTCTAGTAGCTAAAAAGTTTGACATAACGCCCGATATTTTGCATGAACCTTTTGTAGTGTCTACCCCAGTTGGTGAGTCGGTTGTTGCAAAAAGGGTATATAAGAAGTGTCCTATAATGTTGCCTAATAGGGTGTCTTATGTTGACTTAGTAGAACTTTATATGCTTGATTTTAATGTCATTTTGGGTATAGATTGATTGCATGGTTGCTTTGCCACTATAGATTGTAGAACGAGGGTGGTGAAAGTTTAACTTTCCAATGAGCCCATTTTAAAGTAGAAGGGGAGAAATTATATTCCTAGAGTTCGTATCATCTCTTGTTTGAAAGCATGCAAAATGATATCTAAAAGGTGTTTATACCATATAGTAAGAGTCCGAGATTTAAACTTCGAAATTCCTCCCATTGAGTCGATCCCCGTAGTGAGGGAATTTCCGGAGGTTTTTCCTAATGATCTTCTTGATATTTCTCCTAAATGAGAAATTGAATTTTCGTATCAACTTGTTACCGGATACAAATCCCATTTCAATTCCTCATTATTGGATGGATCCAGTTGAATTGAAAGATTTGAAGGCTCAACTCAAAGATCTACTAGACAAAGGCTTCATTAGACCTAGTATTTCTCCCTTGGGTGCTCTGATTTTGTTTGTGAAGAATAAGGATGGGTCCCCTAAGATATGTATTGATTACCGCTAACTCAATAAAGTCACTATTAAGAACAAGTATCCTATCCCTCGGATTGACGACTTATTTGATCAACTCCAAAGGGAAAGAAACTTTTCTAAGATTAATTTGAGATCAGGGTATCACCAACTTAGGGTGAGTGGTGTGGATATATCAAAGACGGTGTTTCGGACTAGATATGGTTATATGAGTTCTTAGTAATGTCCTTTGATCTCACAAATGCCCCGACAACATTTATGGATCTCATGAATAGGGTGATTTGAAGTTACATAGATTTACTTTTCATTTTCATCATTGACGACATTTTGGTATATTCAAAAAATGAGGGTGACCACAGTGAACCATTTGAAGGTGGTATTACAAGTGCTTAAGGAGAATTAATTGTTTTCCAAATATAGAAAATGTGATTTTTGGTTGAGGTAGGTGGCATTTCTTGGTCATATCATCTCTAGTGATGGAGTTGAGGTTAACCCAAGAAAAATGGAGGCGGCGAAAAATTTGTCTAGAACATTAACTTCTACCGACATTAGGAGTTTCTTGGGTCTAGAAGGTTATTATCTGAGGTATGTGGATGGTTTTGTGTCCATTGTATCTCCCTTGACTACTTTCACCCAAAAAAGTAAGTAATTTGAGTGGTCGGAGGCATGTGAGATATTTTTCCAAATTTTGAAAAATAGGCTTACTTTCACTCCGGTGTTGACTTTATCGGAGGGTACAAAGGGTTTTGTTGTGTATTGTGAGCATCAGAGTGGAGGTTAGGGGTTTTTTCTTGTGTTGCTTATGAAACATTGGGAAAGTGATAGCCTATCTTCTAGGAAACTTAAGTTCCTGGAGGAGAAGAAAAACTATCCAATCATTAGATTGCATTTAGCGGCCATGGTATTTGCCTTGAAAAAATATGGAGGCGTTACTATTGTGTCCATGTGGATGTGTATAACGGACCATAAGAGTCTCCCACATGTTTTTACCCAAAAGGAGTTGAATCTACAACAAAAAAGGTGCTTCGATAGAATTGTCTTAAATGACATGAGTGTTCTCTACACAAGAAAGGCCAATGTGGTTGTTGATGCTCTAACTCTTATGACCATGGGCAGGGGTCTGCATTATTGAGGGAAGCCAGGAAAAAGACCTAGTTAGAGATGTTCGGAATGTGGCTCCCTTAGATTGGGTGGAGGTTTGAAGGTTCTCTGAACGGGTTTCATACGTCCATCATACTCTGAGTCATTTTGGTAATGGGAGGGAAATCCAATCAACACTTTGATAAACCATTGATGGAGTTGAAGGAATCGGTTCTTGGTAAGCTTAATTAGTCATTCTCTTTACAGGGGGGATGGTGTCTTGAGGTATCATGAAAGATTGTGTGTTCCCAATGTTGATGGGTTAAGGAACTGGATTCTTGAGGAAGCCCATGGATCCCGTTACTCCATTCATCTAGGTTCGACAAAAATGTACCATGACCTTAGGAAAGTATTTTGGTGGGAAGGTTTGAGAAGGACATAGCAGTGTTTGTTACTAAGTGTCAAAATTACCAACAAGTGAAAGACGAACACCAAAAGTTTGGTGTCTTACTACAAGAAATTCAAATTCCTACTTGGAAGTATGAATACATCAATATGGATTGTTGTAGTAGGTTTGGCTCGGACTCAAAGGCAATATGACTCTATATGGGTTGTTGTGGATAGCTTGACCAAGTCCGCTCATTTTATTCCCGTCAAGTCTACTTATTCGGCGGAAGATTATGCAAGGATCTTCATAGATGAGATTGTGTGTTGCCATGGTATTCCGTTATCCATCATATCGGATAGGGGCTGCACAATTCACATCGTGGTTTGGAGGTCATTAAAAAGGAGGGTTGGGTATAGGTAAGCTAAGCACCGCTTTTCATCCCCAAATGGATGGTCAAGCGGACAAGGTGGAAGCGACTATTCAAACCTAAAGATATGCTAGGGCTTATATTATTGATTCAAGGGAAAATGGGATAAGCATTTGTAAAACCCTAAAATGGAATAGGTAAGAAATGCTTAATGTGTCAAAATGCCTACGATTAGACCAGGGTTCACACAGCAGATGCGCGTAAAGCCAGCCCTTGGAACCCTTGCTACAGACCTAAACTAACTTGGGAAGTCGTTGATCTTGTAAAGGTGCGTCCAACCATGTGGCCTCTCGAATACGAAGATTAGATAGATTTACTCAAAGGAGGCTTTACCGGACTTAAAAGAAGAAATCTTAGGTTCTTTAAGAGTCTAGGGTAAACATGGTCTTTTCTGGATCAGGTAGATCGTAATTACCCTAAATATGTAATTAATTATTTATTTTAAAAAAGTGGGAGTAATGGGGGAAGGAGGGGGCCGAAATTGAGCCCTTGAAATGAAGTCTTCCTCCATGCAGTTCGAACCAAAGGGGAAACAATGTATTAATGTGGATTTTTGTTTATTAGTTAAGGAATTCAATAAATTAAGTAATTTAGATGTGATTAATAAGTCAAACGATTTTATTATTAATATTATTTATTATTGTATAATGAAATTTTTTTTTTAAAATTGACTAAGTCTTGCCAACTATGCTAGTTTTAAGAGGCACTATCTCTCACGCCTAAATCTCTCTCTCTCTCTCGTCCAAATTGTTTTTTCTTGGCTGAAATAATAGAAGATAAAAACATTAGAAAACAATCAAAATTTCTCTACACTCAAATAACTTACAAACAAAAAAATATACAAGCAAGCAAGCGAACTTAAGAAACGAAAACTTTGCATCATCTTCTCGACGGGTAAGGTGGGAGTTTCTGTGTTGTACGTTGGGTTTGGTGGTGATTCTGCGCAGCAACTTTGAGTGTTGAACAACACCAAGAACAGGTATGGGTTTTCTCTCTTGTAATCCTTTCTCCAAGAGAAATTTCTTTCAACAAAATTCAACGTATAAAACTAGGGTTGTCCCCTTCATTGTTGAACTCCTTGTCCCTAGTCTCCTTCCAATTTCAGTCTAACATAATTTAGAAATCATGTTGTTGGTATAATTGCTGGTATCTAAGTGTGAAATATGATGTTCCTTATGATTTTATTTTTGGAAATAGTAAGCATGTTCAATGATGTTAACCGAAATTGATGTGGTGCAATGTGTAAAATGTTTGTTGTTGTTCTCCATTTGAATCCTTAAAATGATTTTTTGTTGATTGGAATTATTGTGCATAAGGTATGTAAATTGTGATGTAAATGAAGTGTTAGGTGTCTGATCTTAAGTGGAAAAATCTAAGCTAAAACAACAATGAATCTACACCTAAGAATGGCTTAAACGTACTGTGAAAGTACCCCAAAACGAACGTATGAATGTTGTTAAATAAAGGCTAAACGTACTTGGTGATGGAATTTTCGGCTAGAATACTTGAGGTTGAGAGGTTCAAAAGTATATTTAAAACATGTGAGGTCAGTGGGTATTGAACCCAAGACCTCACTACATGAAAGCTAAAAAAAAATGAGAGGTAGGACTCAAACCCACAACCTCTCGGCCAAACAAGAGAGTACGGGGGAAATTTTAAATTAATAAAAATGATTAGAGAAGTGGGGTTCGAACCCACCACCTCTTGGCTGAAGGAGGAACAAAGAGAGAAACTAAATAGAAAATAAAGTGAAGTTGTGGGGACTCGATCCCACAACCTCACTGCCAACGCTTAAGTAGTTAACTTATAAAAAATAAAAATAAGAAGGTTGTGGGGGTTCAAACCCAGAACCTCTAAGTCCCATGCGAAATAAGAAAAAAATAGAGGTTGTGGGGGTTTGATCCCACAACCTCCTAGTTAAGACGAAAAGGACAAGGAAGAAAAAATAGATAGCAAAAATAAAAAAGGGGGTTGTGGGTGTTTCGAACCCAGACCCCTCGGGCCCAAAGGAGAGAAGTTCTAGAAAGAGGGGAACTAAAAAGAAGAAATGTTGGATGTTGGGGCCGTCTAGGGTTCCCAATGTTGTCAAGAGGACTAAAAAATAAAAAATCAGGAAAGGAAAATGGAACGGAAAAATGTAAGGTTGTCCAAGGATTTGAGCTTGGGTTCCCTGACCCAAATATACGTATTGATATATAAATAATAAGTGAATTTAAATGTTCAAGAATAATTTTCACCTACTTAGATCAATCCAAATTTTAGCATTACATAACAAGATACATAAGTTTGTCACATAATCTTTGGAAGCTGGAGTCACTTAACAAACTATGAATGAGCCTCCTAGACTTGATGTATAGACCATAAGTAAGACATTACGATTAAAATAGTGAACCCAAAATGTTATGTGATGAAAAAAATGATGAAAACCTAGAAGGGTTAAGTATGTGTGTAAGTAAACTAAATGACCAAGGCATTGGCATATGATGAATAAACATTCATGTAAAAGGGTGTGAGTAATTATGAAAAGGGAAAATATGTTAATGTTAATGAATGTGTTGACACATTTATGTATAAGGCCAATGGAAAAGATGAGAGCAATCTTAAACTGAGCCAAGTAAATGTTACAAAACGTATCCACTATGAGAGTGGAAAAATAAGACAAGTCTCTATGAACAATTCTAATGAATGTATGGGATAAACACAATAATACTAATGATGAGAATAGAAATCAGTATTGAGCTATTATCTCATACTAAAAGCCATCTTCTTCCATGACGTATGAGTTGAATGAAATGGAACTTTATACTGAGCACCGATAGATTAGCTATAAGAGATGATGCCTTCTTTCGAGAAGGGTGGAGGTTTACGCAAATCTCGTGAGATGAGACTGTTCGGCATTGTCGGGTATGGGTTTACTTATATCTCATAACCTTTGAACCTATAATGCCAATGTAGGGATCTAGCAGGGTCCAATCCCCTATATATGCTAGCATGTTTTGGGTCACTTTGGCCGGTTATTCCATCTCTTTTCGGTGTGGGGCAGACACTGGATTTGTAATGATTTTCACATTGATATATTGCAGTGACAGTTAATGTTATAAATGAATGAATAAGCGGTAAAGCCTCAAATGATGCACTATGAAACGAATGATATCAAAGGTGGATTATAAGATAATCAATGAGGTGAGGCTAGACCTAAGTAATGGACAGTAGGTTCATTCTGATCATTTGCCACAATGACTCGATGAAAGTCTTAAAATACACACTAAGTAGTTGGTGTTCACCTAGCTATGAACGAAATGAAGTGTGAAAGTAGTATGAATGAATGAAGCAGGATCTATCATCGCGTCGCATCACGATGCCGTGCATTCTCCTTTCTAGTATTATTTGCCACATCCTAATAATCTTACTTCCCTCCCACCTGACCGCGTCGTCAACCATATTTTCGTTCTTCCCATTCTAACCAGTCGTTGTCATACTTTACCCCACCGTATCTCGCGTCCCCCCCCCAGATCACTTCTCTTCCTCCACCCCAGTGAATCTCACCCTTATCTCCTACCCCCCTGACCTCCTTTGTTCACCTCCCCTGTAAGTTCATATCCTTTATCCTTACTCAATGCTCTCCCATTTCCCTCCTCCCGAGTCTCCATATAGATGCCGCCTTTTCCACTTCCCCCATCTCACTCGCCAACTAACCCAAACTCTCCTTATTATTACAGGTTCCCCCTTCCGCATTTCCTGTTTTTTCCCCTCAACCCGCTCGCAAAAGCCTTTTTACGATTTGACCTCGCTCCGGTGTCTTCCTAATTTACTTACCACCTCTTCCCCTTTCTTCCGTACCACACTTTTTAATATCCCTTGCATACACCCAAAGCCCAACTGTACCCCTTATTACTCTTGGCCTGCTTTGTCTGTCCTTCCCCTCTGCCCTCCCGAACCTCATTACCACCATTAGTTCTTGGGCCTCTTTTGAACTCTTTTGCCTATTACGCTGCATTCCGCCTCTTATTCATCTATACAGGGAACTGTTATTATTTTTCACCCGCATCCCCCTGCTCGCTCTCCTATTTCGCTTCGCCTTATTGCCTTAGCCACCTACCATCCCAATCTCGTCTCCCCCTTTATCCCTTAACAGGTTCACTCTTGCTCCCTGCTATGTGTTATGCCAAAAAAGGCTCAAAGTTAGGTCCCATAGTTGAACCTCATTAGAGAAGTTTTAATATCAAGCTCATGATTCCAAGGTCTCATGGACGATGAATGAATGATATTGAAAGATGTTATGTGCATATGCCAAAGATATGTGTATGTGTTAATGTGTGATGTGTGACAAGTAGGATAAAGTATGTGATGCATGTACTTTCATGGCAGGACTTTCGTAATCCATATTGGAAAGCTCACTACTTCATCCCTTTTGTCAAGTCCACTAAATGAATTTCCCATTAAGGTGTAAGGAAAGAGCTGATCTTACTCATGCATGTCATTTGTGTGTGCATGTTGGCATTACCCATACGTAGCACAAATATGTACTAATCCCATACAATTCTAAATGTTAGGTGCAAGGACAGGTGGATAATTAGAGTTAAAGTTGACGTTGCAGTTATCCGGACGTGGCTTTCATCAGGACTTGTAAGGCCATTATGCTTTCGAGGATGTCTACCATTTTTATCTAGCTTTGATGTAGGATATAGCCGGTGGAGCATGTTCCACTAGTGTTTCTTTCCAATTTTGTTCAGAATTTGTATTGGTGTCATTTTGGCAAAAATACGTTTAAGTAAAATTATAAACTGATTCTTTCATTTGATTTTCTCCCTATTAGATGGTTGATTTGTGAACGCCTATGATATTAAGTTTAAAATGCTTAGCATGAAATAAGAAAACAAAAAGTTCAAATTTTTTGCTTAAATTAACCTAGATTAAGTGATTATGACTAATGTAGGCTTGTTTGCGACTTCTGAGAGGTCAACGACGCCGGTCTCATCTGGGGTCTAGATTCTGGTCGTGAAAAAGTTGGTATCAAATCCCTAGGTTAAATTCCGAGGATAATAAGTTCACATCAACCACATTGAGTAGTTTCTAAGTGATGGTAGTAAAGTGCACCACTATCCTGAACAAGAGACCCCCCGGAATGTTTCAGGAGCTAGGAAAAAACGGGAACAGCCATATAGTTCTCCCCCTCCTGAAATGGATCTCACCCCGCCGTGCTTGTAGCCGGTTTTACTCTGTACCTCAACATACTTTACTTTCCCGACTTTTCTTCTTCTTCCCTTCGCTTTTATACACCTCGTGCCTTTCACTTCTCTCCTTCTCCAAACTCTTCCCCTTCAGCCACTCTATTTGTCCTTCTAGGTGATTGTGCCTTTTCAAGTGTAGGATTTTTTGGTTACCTGCGTACATTATGGGCCCAACCATTCACCTACAGGTCAGGCTTATGAAGGCCACAGGCAGAATAGCAAACAAGGTGTTACCTAGGGAGAACCCACCTGCCACCCCCACCATGGCTAAAAGATAATGGACTCACAAGGATGAATACCTCGTTTACACTGGATCTAAGATTCTCCAAGGATCTTAAGGAAGACTGTATGTAGGGAAACTATGTTTAATGTATCATGGACCTTTCTAGTTATGGTCCGTGTCCGACACAAGGGGAGGAAAGCAGGGAGAGGAAGCAGTCAGACATACTAGGGCAGGGAAACAGGTCAAGGCAATTGAGAAGAATTTTTTTCAAGAAAAGAAGAGAGAGTAACTAAAAGCAGTGATAGGGCCCAGGTTTAAGAAGGGACTCTCCACCAAGGGTATTCAGTTCAATCAAAATTCGCAATGTGGGATTCGGGGCCCAGAGTTAAGAGAAATAGTGAAGTAGATACACCTCAAAAGAGGCCACCTTGTAGGAAGTATGGAAAACTTAATGGAGGAGAGTGTATGAGGGGCTCTAACCCTTTTTACAGTTTTAGTAAACCGGGTTACATGATGAAGCATTGTCCGTATATGAGAGGTCGAGAAAAAAAGGAAGGAGAAAGTTCAATCGAATGGTTCAAGTGAGGAGACTCTAACGAGACAACGATTCTTCACACTCAAGTCGAGGGGGGTTAGGGATGGAGGTATCCCAAAGACAGCCTTTCGTACCCATTACGGTCATTACGAGTCTTATCCATTCTCATTAAACAACGGCGGGGAAGAAAGAAAATCCCAACTAGAAAAACTCACATGGGCTTAGGGATAATCAAGCTAGTCATTTGATCTCACTAATGCCAGCATTTGTGGGTTGATGGATGCTCCCGAAACAGGGTCTTTAGTGAATACCTTGAATCTTCGTCATAAGTATTCATCGCTGACATCTCTCTACTCAAAGACCAAGGGAGGACATGAAGACATTGAGACTAAAACCTTGAAAGTAATTCTAGACAACAGAAGTTGTATGCCAAATTCAGCAAGTGGAATATTTCTACGATCAATAACCTTCCCTGGGTCATGTTGTGCCGATCAAGGGTGTGTAGAAGTGGCCCCAGGGAAAAGAATAGGTTGTTAATGACGAGCCAAAACCTCATACTCCCCACACATATTTATAGCTTTGGATTGGTTGAGTTACTATTACTGCACCCCACTGACAAAAACTTTGACTTAGAAGAAGGCCAAGTTTAAATGGACGAATACGTAAAAAGAGTTTCCAGGAACTCAAGAACAGACAACTTCAGCCCCGGGCTTATTTGCCTAAGTGTTGTGAGAATTACACGTTTTTATTGTGATGCATCTTAGGGTTGTTTGTGTTTTGTTGTTGGTGTGTTCTTAGTAATGGTGTGTATAGGTGGTAATAGATTCATCCAGAAAGCTTAAGGTTCAGGAGAAGATTATCCCACTCATGACCTAGAGTTGGAAACTGTGTGGTGTTTCACTGAAGCTGTGAGGCACTACTTCTATGGGGTGAATGGGGAGTGTGTTCACAGACACAGTGTATCTATACGTTTCACAACAGAGAGTGGAATCTATGTCAGCGGAGATGGTTGGAGCTGTTGAAGGAGTATGACATGATGTCCACTACAGTTATCCCACAGCTTTCGACCCAACCTCCTATTATGCTTCTACACCTGCTTACGGTCCCCCTTGCTCCCGGAATACTCTGACCTTCACCGGCTCCTCATCTCTTAACCTCTCCTACCTTGCCTGCCAAACCTACCCCTCCCTCCACTTAACCCTACTGCCCCCCTACCTTCCGTCTCTCGGCTCTTCGTTTCCTCCTTTTTTGCCTTCTATTCCTACGTTAATACGTCTCTCTCTTGGACCTAGGGCTTAGGGCTAATGTTTGATAGCTGATGCTTTGAGCAGGATGAGCATGGAAGTATGCCACTTGTGGATGAGAAGAAAGAGTTGGTGGAAAACATGTACAAAAAACAAAAGACATGTCCAGATGGGTGTGCGGTTATAACTATACTAGTGGGGGTTTGTTATTTCCTGTGTTTCAGTTATCCTTGTATGAAGCATTTGTGTACTAGTTGAAGTCAAGACGGTCAGCATTTGATCCTGTGGTGATGGAGCTTAAGTACTAAAAGTGTTGGTTAGATGAATGAGTGTTTCTTCTTGGCGCTGATGTCATACTTGGTACCAGGCAGGCTATTGTGTACCAAATATGGATGATTTGCGGACCAGGATCATGAGATGGCCCATGGTTCCAGAATTCCAACATCCATGTTACACCAGGATGTATCATGATCTTAAGAAGATTTATTGGTGAGATGGCATGCAAAAAAAGACAGTGATTTAATATGTGGCCATGTCCTAAATGTCAATTTAGGTTGTTAAGGCAGAGAGAACATCCTTAAGCCTGGCTGGTGGGTACCTTCACTTAGATTGTTGAAGTTCCAACTTGCTTGGGAATGTGAGGGGCCCAGTAATATTGGACTTCATGTTGGCCTTAGAGACAGGAGCAAGAGACTCCATATGGTTATGGTGGAAAGGGATTAAAGTCTGCTACTTTATCCCTGTGAAGGTCTACTTACAGAGATGAGGATATGGCAAAAAATTCCATGGATGTGATTGTGAACTATAATGCATGGGATTCCGTGTCTATCATTTCAGATAGACGAACTCAGATCACTTACATTTCTGGAGATTACTTCTAGAAGAGCTTGGAACACAGGTGTGAAGCTTAGTACTTGCTTTTATCTCAAACTGAGTCAGGTAGAGCACAATATTAGTATCGAGGATATGTTGAGGGATCTGTGTGTGATGTGACTTCAGGGGTAGTAGGGACGACCATCTTCCTTGGTATAATTCTAGTATATATAACATCTATCACTCGCATTGGGATTGGAACCGTTTAGGCAATGTTTGGTTAGGAGTGTAGATCTCCATTGGGGTGGTTCGAGTTGGGGAGGCGTCATCCATTTGGGGTCCATAGATCATTGATGAGGGCCCTTAGAGAAGGTCAGAGTGTGAGTTACGGATACGGCTGACTACTTCCTTACAAGTCGCACAAGTCAATGAGATAACAGAAAACGGCCCATTCGGGAGTTTGATGTTGGTGACCAGGTCTCTGAAGAAATCACCTATGAAGGGGGGATGAGGTTTTGCAGGAAAGGAAGTTGAGTCTGAGTTATGTTGGCCTTACGAGATCCATTACAAAGTGTTGGTGAGGTATTCCTATGAGTTGGCATTGCCTGAGGGAGCTAGCTTCTGTTCATCCAGTCTTTCATGTATCCATGTTACAGAAGTGCCTAGGTGATCCAGAATCGATTTACCTGTGGAAGGTTGTGGGTCGATAAAGACTTATCCTATAAGGAGATATCGGTTGAGATCTTAGACAAATAAGTCAAGCGGCTGAAGAACAAGGGAGATGGAAGATTGCCCAAAAGTGACGGCATGTGGAGGAAATCATTCTTGTTGAGGGTGCTACCTGGGCGTCTGAGGACCCCCAGAGATCCCGTACCACTAATCTTTTCAGCTCTTGAGGTGTTTAGACTTCCTACTCTTATGTCTAAGTTTCCTATCTCTCCAATTTTGTTTGATATGCTTGGTGGTACATAGTGATTATGTTTCGTATGATCTGACTGCATTACGCTAGTAGTGGTAGTTTCATTCGGGGGACGAATGTTCCTAAGGGGGATAACTATTAACCCTAAATGAATAAGGTAAAGAAAGCTATGTGTCAAGAATGCTACGATTATAGACCAGGGTCAACATGGATTTACTGCGCATAGAAACCGACGTCGGAACCCTTGAGATACATTCCAAGCTAACTAATTGGGAAGTTAGTTGAACTTGGAAAGGTTGGTCCAACCAATGTAGGCCGATTCTCGAATACGAAGGGGATTTACTGAAAGGAGTATTTACCGTTACTTAAAAAGAACAAATCTTAGTTTTGAAGTTGAAGAGTCTAGGGGTAAAATGGTTATTTTTCCCTTGGATAGGGAGTATCGTAATTACCCCCTAATATGAATTAATTATATAAAAATAAAACTAGAGGGGCAATTGGGGATAGAGGGCCGAAATTTGAGCCCTGAAATGAAGTCTTGCTCCACCCAGGTTCGAAAACTAAGTGGGAGCAATGTTTAATGTGATTTTTGGATATTTATCAATTATTAATAAATTAATCATTAATGTCTGATTTAAAATGAAAATGTATTTATTATTAATTATTATTGATTTTTGATATTAATTTTAAAAAACTTGATTAATCTTGCACAATTGTCCTAGTTTTAAAAGGCACTATCTCACACAAACATCTCTCTCTCACGCTCCTCTCTCGCCCCGAAATCTGTCTCTCGTGTCCAAAAAAAGTTTTTGGCTGCAAAAAACAGAAGAGCAAAACAGGAGAAACAAGAGGGAAGAAAAGGGCGCGACACCCCCCCCCCCCCCCCCCCCCCCCCCACCCCCCCCCCCCCCCCAAAGAACTAACAAAAGAAAACACACAAGCAAGCAAAGCAAATAAGCAAATGACAAAATTTTGCATATCTTCTCGACGGATAAGGTGGCGAGTTTCTGTGTTGAAACTGGGTTGGTGGTGATTCATCGCAGCAGCAACTTGAGGTGAACAAACACCCAAGAACAGTGGTATGGGTTTTCTCTCTTGTAATACTTTTCTCAAGAGAAATTTTTCTTTCTACAAAAATTCAATGTATAAAAACTCGGGTTGTTCCACTTCATTGTTGAACTCTGTGTCCCTGTTCTCCTTCCAATTAAATCAAATTAGTTTAGAAATCATGTTTGTGGTATGGTTTCTGGTTATATAAGTGGAAATAGATGTTCCTTATGATTTTATGTGTGGAAATAGTAAGCATTGTTAATGATGTAACGAAAATGATTGTGGTGAAATGTGTAAATGTTTGGTGTTGTTCTCCATTTTGAATTTAAAAATGAATTTTGATGAATTGGACTTATTAGAGGCATAAGGTGTGTAAATTGTGATGTTTGTAATAAATGAAGGTTAGGTGTCTGATCTAAGTGGAAAAATCTAAGCTAAAACAAACAATGAATTCTACACTAAGAATGGGTTAAACGACTGTAAAAGACCCAACAAAACGAACGTATGAATGTTGTTAAATAAAGGCTCTAAAAAAATAATTTTAAAATTTCCAGAACATGTGATGGAATTTTCGGCCGAATACTTGAGGTTGAGAGGTTCAAAAATTATATTAAAAACAGGAGGTCAGTGGGGATTGAACCCAAGAAATCACTACATGAAAGCTGAATGAAAAAAAAATAAATGAGATGTTGTAGGGTTCGCCCACAACATCTCGACGGACACCAAAAACAAGAGAGTAAGGGGAAGGAAATTTAAATTAATAAAAATAATGGAGGAGTGTATAGCACTGCCCGAACAAATAAAGTAGGTGTACTGCGGACGTCAGCAATAGCAACCTCGAAGATCACGCCAAAAGAAAAACAACGGAATTCCCAAAAAGGACACAAAGTTAACGTGGTTCGTGTCCAATCGACCTACGTCCACAAAGGCCTATGATCAATCCCACAATAAATTGGAGTACAAAATACAGAGGAGAAACAACCTCAACAATTCACTCGGATTTTAGGAGGTTCACAACAAGTGGGATAACGTATGTCAAGCTGGTACCAATTAAATTCTCTCTCTAACCAAAAAAACTTTCAAAAGTCTTTAAAACTACATTGTGAATTAATGAGTTTAAGTTAGATAGTAACATTGAATCTGCAATGCAAACCTCGAAATATCACGAGTAAGAGACAATGAGAAATATACCAAAAGACAGAAAGAAATTAACGTGGT
>JAKWJA010000508.1:0-13349 GCA_027704765.1 Solanum habrochaites | reverse complement strand
TTGAAGTATAATGCTATTGGGAGGTTTGAATGAATAAAGGGTACAAGGCTAGACTGTTGCTAAACGGTTACAACAAGAAGAGGGTTGGATATCAGAAACTTTTTTCTCCAGTGATTAAAATGGTTCACAGTAGAGTCTTGGTCCTGTCTTTGGCTGCTTATGAATGGTTGGAAAACTGTGATTCAAATGGATGTGTTCAATGCATTTCTCCAGGTGATCTGAGGAAGATGTTTTTAAGCTTCAACATCCTGTTTCAGTAAGGGGGAGTCAGCCAAAGTTTGTAAGTTTACAAAGTCCCTTCTATGTCTTAAACAGCCATCAAGGCAAATGAACCCTAAGCTTTCAGAGGCCTTACTTAACCTGGTTTTTTCACAAAGCTCATGAGTTACTCCTATTTTACCAAAAGTGAGGGATCTGATATGTTCTAGTTCTGTTTATGTAGAGATCTCTTGATCAAAGGATCTTCTTCCCCCCCCACTCTCAAGCTTTGGACACTAAGAACTGCCACCAACATTTTCAAGATCTTTAAAGGATCCTGGGGGGGACAACCGATGCCACCCTACTCCTTGGCTCTTGAAATTGCCAGAAATAGACTGACGAATGATGGTTCTTAAAAAAGATCCGACTAGTTATTTTTTTTCCAAAAAACTAATGGGAAGTTACTTATCTTAAATGACAAGACCCCTGACTGAGTTATGCAATACAAAACCTTAGCCAATTCATGTATCCTCGCCTAAGAAGTCTCCAGGGAGCTTTTGCATTAGATCGGTTAGATATTGAAGATGCCCCTGGTTGGAATAATCTTGTCATCAGAGTTTCACATTACACTGAATGTTTTTTGTGATGCTCGATGGGCTACTTGTCCATTGACAAGGAAATTCATGTTTAGTGGTTTTGTTGTTGTTAAATAGAGGTTCATGGATACGGAAACCTCCAAGAAGCAAAATACCATATCAGAGAAGCTCTGCAGAAGCAGAATACAGGCAGCATGGGCTTTTGGGGGCAAGTGCTACAGCAGAAGAGGTGATTGGTTGGCTGGTTTGTTTGCAGAGCTAATTGAAGTTAACATTGCCAGGTGAACGTTGTGTCTGGTGATAATAAGAGACCATCCCCCCCCCCCGCCATACAAATAGCAGCAAATCCCATATAACATGAAAGGACGAAACCAACACTTGAAATAGATTGTCAACTTTATTAGAGAAAAGATCACACAAGGGAAATTATACAAACAGAACATGTAAGAACAGACCATCATTGGCAGATATCTTGCCCAAAGGACTATTGGAAACACACACATGATTTCTTACTTCTAGATTGGAGGTATTCAATTGTTTCATACGACTAACTTGAGAGGGGCTCGGTGCCTTGCCCTCTCAGGTGTCAGCGCGTCCTCCCCCTCCCTTTGGCCCCTCCCCCTTCCCCCTCCTCTTCGCTGAGTTTTCGGTGGTGGCTGTAAGAAGACGGTAGTTTAGTCATTGGTTAGGGGTTAAATTGTCAGAAAATTAGTTAGGAAGTTAGTTAGGTAGTTAGATGGGAGTTAAAGTGTAGTTAGATAATGCTTTGTAATTGTATATACACTGTGGTTGTAAATGTACAGCGATACAGAATACTGGGAAATTAGGAAATGCATTTGCCAGTAGTTTTATTCTTCTTCGATTTCTCCCTAGCTGCAAACCTCAGGAAGAAGGTCTTGAAGCCTTCTCAACAGTCGGTGGTAATAAGTAAATTAACACCTTACTTTTTTATTTTACACCAAACTTCAGTTACCCAAGCGAGTGGCAACCTATTCTGCTAAACAAGGAATTTTCTTCTTTTTATAGGGCATTGCTTCTTTCTTTCATTTTTTCAAGTCCAATTTTCATCAAATACTGTCACCTACTCAGACGAGTCGACGCGGCGACGAGGAAGCTATGCGCAACATCCAAAAACTAACAACAATGTTTCTAAAGAATGCCTCACCTGTTGTGAGTAATTTCCGTATCCAGATTTCTACTCTCCTCGTTTCCTTGGGATTTTTACCTTATTCCTTTTTTCCACACTTGTGGTGCTTATATTTACTCGCATTCCCCTTTCCCCTTATCAATTCATTCACACACCGTCCTTCCCCCAATTCACCTTCAGAAATCGATGTATTTCCCGATTTACAGACTGCCATCACGATGAAAATGTAATTTATCCTTCGGCGATTCTGATGCGAGTATGGTGGGTTATGTCTATAATTTACCATCCAAATTTAACAAAGATTGTAGCTTTAGATTTAGCTTTTGTTGACCTGCGACGATCTAGACCCATGGAAGTGTCGTGTGTTATTGTGACAATGATGATATGGAAAGAGATCGACGGAGCTCGCCGGGATCTGCCGGGGAACTTCTCATTTTGGAATTTATCATTAATATTTTGAGGGTACAACATGTTAAATCCCATTTAGAATTAATAATATGCTTTTTTTCATGATTT
This sequence comes from Solanum habrochaites, assembly GCA_027704765.1. Taxonomy (NCBI): domain Eukaryota; kingdom Viridiplantae; phylum Streptophyta; class Magnoliopsida; order Solanales; family Solanaceae; genus Solanum; species Solanum habrochaites. The sequence continues at coordinate 10,892 of JAKWJA010000508.1, read as the reverse complement.
GATATCATTTATCTTTTTAAATCCATATATTTGTACTTTTTCCCTTTTTATAGATAATCAAATGTTTAACAAAATTCATATATTAACTGTTATAGAAGTTCAAAAATAAGTACAAAGGTAAAAATAAAATAAAAAATAATGTATAATAAAAAAAGACTAAAGATACATTGATAATATTTTAGAATTCATTCATTTATATCTATTATTTCAACAAATTATAATAGTTTATCTTTATATTGACATATTCATGTTCTTTTCATTGTCTATTATTAATATTATATGATTATAGTTTTTTATAAATAGATAGTATCGTCTAGAGTAAGTCATTTGTGTTTATCTAGAAATACGTCTATTTTAAACAAAATGTAATTCAATTAGTATGAAAAATATTTTCCCGATATTTTTAATGTGATGGTCTTTTTCTTATGCGATACCATGTCTTTATTTACTTCTTTTTCGGTTTGAAATGGTAATTTTTATATAATTGATGGTTATATCGCTCAAGCCATTTCTGTAATGTTTTTTTCTTTATCGTTTATCTTTTTTATAGACCAATTATTTTGGATTATTAAAAGTTTGTTATGTTTAGTAATTAACAATATGTTAATTCTCTGATAAATAAATTTTATATTTCATGAAGGATTTAGTTATATCAGAACTTCAATCTAACACAAGATTCATGTTATTTGTGGTAGAGTTATATATCTTATGTTAAAACTACATATGAAAGGATTTAGATTTAAACTTAGCGATATAAAATTAAAATCTTTCTAATATCAATTAGGGGATAAAACGTGCCGATGCACGCAAGTGAGAATTAGTAATTATTATTATTAATATCTGAAAGTCTATTGAATCAAAAAGAAAAAACTCAAAAATTACGTTCAGACAATACTTCTATTTTAATCCGCTTTGCATAGATAAAAATTGTAGGATTTTTGTGTTACTACTACTAGTCATTACGATGACCTATTGGAAAAGTGAAACAGATTTTTTCACAAAAAACATCTCTTAATAAAATGTATTGATTATTATTCTTTTTAGGTGAGAAAATAAGTAGTTTGATAAATATTTTTTAAGAATTTGTTGATTTTTAATTGTTTCGAAAGTTTATAAAAACTTATAGTTAGTTACATCTCATTAACTGTACCACTAGTGCAATACTTTTTATTATCTAAAACTATGCTTTCTATGAATTTCTTGTAACTTTTTACAAACTTTCTTAAAATCTAATAATGTCTTCTTACAATTTTGTATCTATATTTACAATTTAAAAATATAGGGGAGTCATGGATTACGTTACTTTTCTTGGTTAATCACTTGATTGGTTCTTAAGAGATGTCACTTACAAAGGCAGCCGCGAGTCATTGGAATTATAATTTTTTTTTTGTACTTTCAATTTTTGATAAAAAATAAGGCGTACATAGTTTTTTTTTTTATTACACTTTGTGACTTATTTCTATTGCCTTAAGGCAAGTAAAAAAGGATAACTCACAGCCCAAAGAGAGGAGTAGTATCATACAGAAAAATTTATTACCGACGGGTTTTAATATTATCAGTGGATTGAGGCTTATTTAGCATGCCACATGTTAAAGAGACTTCATCGTTTACTTTTCATTCTTTTCCTTATCTCTTTATTGTAATATTTTTCTTTTGTACTTTACTCTCTTCCTAAATCTTTCTTGACCTTTTTCTTTTTGTGATTAACATTATAATATTTTGGGTTTTTTATTTAGTTTTTCTATCCGACATTTGCATTAAAATTAGAGTTATTTTAAAATTTAAAAATGGTGTAGGGTTTTAATTAGAAGAAAAGAAATATACAATATATCAAAAAAAAAAATTATATTTCTAAATAAATCTTGAACTCAGACTTTTAATTAAGTAAGAAATAAATATCATCCTGTGCCCATCATAATATTTGAGGAAAAAAAAAAAACCAAAATGGGGGTGTAGAAATATTTTACTTTAGTTTTTTCTTGGAAAGAGTTTAAGGAACATTGAAGAAAGAAGTGCAATGCAAAAAATAATAATGTGAAATAATTTTTTGTTTTGCATTTATTTTCTAATTTGAATTTTTTGAATACCATCAAAAGTGCACTTTATATATATAAAACTCAATAAACAATCTAAATCTAAATTGTTAACTATTTAAAACAATTATGGGCAATACAAGATGATACGTTTTCTTGGCTTAACTAGAGGTTTAAGTTTCCAAATTTCAATTTTCAATACAAAAAAAATTCTTGTGATAATATATAATCGAATGTAACACAAATTTTGAATATAAAATAAAAAATCAAAAAAAATCCAATAAACAAACAATTATATAAGAGTTAACAAATAGGAAAAAAAATGAGAACAGTTGGGAGGAAAAGACAGTAAAAAAAAAGGGTTAAACAAATGAAAAAGAAAAGAAATGTAATGAAAATGAAGTGAAATTGGATATCATTAACCACGTTGCAGCCCAACAGGCCTTATACAACCGACAAGAATTACTAGCTCTCTTAAAAATTTTTTTGATATCACGCCATTAATAAATTGAAACCTATCCAAAATCCCAATATTTTCTAGGTGGACCAATAGTTGAAAAGCTAGGCTGGTTCATCAGCCCCATAATATATATACAACCGACAATTAATTATATCCGCTTAAAATACAATTTTTTGAATCAGGCGTGCCAGTATAATAATTTGAACCTTTGAAAAGTCCAATATTTTTCTTGAGTGGACCCAATTAATGTTGAAAAGTCTAGGCCCCACCTATATACTTTACTATTACTATATTAAAACCAATTCAGTGCAACAAGTTGAGATAACGTTCAAAGGCAAATAATGGAAGTAACTTTTTGTATAGACTTCACTCTCTATTTTGTTTGTGCTTCCTCTTGTTAAACGTGTTATCCAAAACACAAGAAAAAAAATGCTTACCACCAAGCCCACTACTAAAATAATTCCAATCTTAGGCCATATTATCTCCTTAAAACCACATCTATATCGCAATCTTGTAATCTATCAAAACTAATTAGGCCCTGTTTTCTTATCAATTAGGTACCCGTCTTGTTGTCAGCAATTCCTCACATCGCGCCGCAAGAATGTTTTCACCAAAAAAAATGATTATCGTTTTGCTAATCGACCCTCGGACAATGACGGCAAAATTCATGGCTATAACTCTTACTACAGTCATGGTTCTCCGTTGGTGATCAATGGCGATACCTTAGCCGCTATGCGCCTTGAAAATATTCCACTTAAATCGTACTCAACAATTTTCAAGTCCATTAGACAAGATTGAAATCAAACTTTAGTGCGAAGAGTGTTTCACAAATCTGGAGACAATTTTGTGACTCCTGTCTGAGCTTAAGTCCAAGCTTTTCAGCTGTCGTATAATATTATCAATGCGCATGGTTTAGCTGGAAAAAGATACTTTTATTACGGTTGAGAGATAGATAACGAGGAGGCAACTCATTTTCGGGTGCTTGTAGAAGAGGTTATTCTTTTGGGGGGGTGTTGTTAAATGCCCGAGGATTCTGCCTGCAAGATTTCTGTTGTTTTTAAGGAGTACGGCAGAAAAAAAATAGCAAAGCTTGGTATAAGATGGCAAAAGGTCTCTTGCAAAGGTTGGTTGATGAACCTAGCCACGATTAAAAAAAAAACGCAGCAATACTTTGATTGATCATTTGCTTCTTTGCAAGAATAGACAGAGTATTTACACTGATCAGATCATCAAAGGGATTATTTTGTACGCTAGTAGCCTTTTGCCATTAACTTTTGGGGACCTAATTTCAAGTTTTTTTAAGTTCAAACTTGTCTTCGTATTCATGAACAATCAAAATGCAGGTCATGCTGAAGGCGGGGACCTCGACAAACATCATCTGTGACAATAGATGGGCGAGTGTACTTCTCTACTGAACCATTCAGAGGTGTTGGAGAAAGGCCAGAATGAAATAGACAACCAGGTGGGTACGGATCGTTTGATGGATGAAGCGGATTACCAAAGGCTTGAAATACCTTCAAAGTATTATCTCCGAGACACTACCGATTGTTCCCATAAAGCACCATCCGCTAAGTGCCTCATGAGTCATTGATGATGAAAGGTCGCGGACTCCAATTCCACGAGGCCGCTGCTTAAGGGTGAATGCTGGTGCCACCTACAGGGACTCCTTTTACTTTGGAGGATCACAGAGGCTAAGCCAGAAAAGAAAGGTTTTATGGATGTGGAAGTAGAATAATGGAAGCTATTGCCTTTTGGAATGGGAAGGAGAGCTTGCCTGGCCTCGGCTTGCTCAACGTGTGTGGTTGGTTTAACTTTAGGAACTTTGGTTGCAGTGTTTGAATGAACAGGGTAAGAACAGGGTAAGCGATGAGAAGGTCGATTTGACCAGAAGGAAAAGGTTCACATGCCAAAAGCTGAGCCACTCATGCAGATGAAAAGCCTCTGTGAAATTGTTCAGCAAAGTTCTTTCGGAACACATCCTAATGTTTTCTGCATGTGTTGGTTTTTAGAAAGGTTGAAATAATCAGTTTATCTTATTTCATTGTGTCACATACTATGCAAATCTGAGTTCTGATTTATCATCAGATACTTTGGTATAATTCTAAATATGAGGTGCTATGGATTTATGGATCTCACTTGAAATCATCTCAAATATAGCATATGAAAGAAAAATGTTAACGATTATTAATTCAGAAGTTGAGTCCGAACCATTAAGTCTGGTGGAGATTTGTTTATGCACCTCCTTGATTTTGTTTTTCTTACTTAATATACATTAAGCCTGGGGTTGTCTCTCAGCCCCCTACCCATCCAAGGGTTATTCAAAAAATAAAATAAAAATAATGACACAATTTAAAGAAAAGTGACATATTGGCCAAATCATATTAGATGGTAGGTGTGTAACTTCACTAAAATTATTTATGTGTCCCTTTTGAGCTCAAATCCTTTGCTTTCTTAAATAAAAAATTAAAAAAAAGCAAGAACATATACTAACTTACTATTTAACGGGCATCCTTGAAGTCTTTTGATTTGGTAGTTGATAAGTAGACCGAATGACTAATAAATCCCTTTACCTTTGGAGTATATTAGCTCTATATTTGGTGAATTAATCATGATACTGCTTTTCCTATTTTATATTATGGAATCAATAATTTTGTATTGATTCCTAAAATTGTTTGTTATGCCCAGAAGGTCATAAGGATAAACGCTAGATGTGGCGATGGTATAGGTAAATTACAACCTTTACTTTTTTATTTTACCCCAAACTTCATGTTACACCAATCTAGTCAACCACCTCTGCAAACAGAATTTTCTCTCTTTTTAGGGGGTCGGATTGGGGGTTCTCTGGCTCTGAATTTTTTCAAGTGTCCAATTTGCAGCAAATCCCTGTCACCTTACATCTACGAGTCGCCGGGCGGCCGATGAAGCGTCGTGCTCTCTGGGGAGAGGACCGCCAAAACTTAACACAATGATTTTCTAAAGAATGCTGTGAGTAATTTCCAGTATCAGATTTTAACTCATCCTCGTTTCTTGCTTTTTACCTTCCCTTTTTTTCCCAACTGTGGTGCTATATTTACTACTTAGACTCGGCAATTCCCCTTTCCCTTCCTCAGTTTCAGTCCCCACCCAGTCCTCTCACTCCCCCAATTCCCCTTCCCTTCAGAATCGATGTATTTCCTTTCCCGATCCATCACGATGAAAATGTATTTATCCCTTCGGCATTCTGAATGCGAGTATGGTCGGGTCTATGTCTAGAATTTACGCCTCTAAATTTAGGGACCAAGATTTAGCTTTGTGTGAGGCGCGTTGGGTCGCGGGCTCAGTGTGGACGGGTAGGGCGGCGCGCTGTGGGACGATTGGTGCATGTGTTCTTGTGACCAAGATGGATATGGAAAGAGATCGACGTAGCTCCGCCGGGATCTGGGGGGGGTTGCCGGTGAATCTCATTGGTGTGTTCTTTTATCGATTAATTAGTTTGAGGGTAAACATGTTAATCCCCATAGAATAATAATTATGGTCTTTTTCATTCTTTGATAATCATTTATCTTTTAAATCACATATTTGTACTTTTGCCTTTTTATATATAAGTTCAAATGTTAAAAAATTCATTATTTACCTTTACGAATATATAAATAAGTACAAAGGTAAAAATAAATAAAAATAATGTAATAAAAAAATTTCCTAAGATACTTGAATAAATTATTTTAGAATTCATTCATTTATTTATATATATATATATATATATATATGATATATATATATAGGATATATATATTTCAACAATATAGTGGATCTTATTCTTGACATAATTCATGTTCTTTCACTTTGTCTTATTATTACTATTATATGATTATAGTTTTTTATACATATGAATTTATCGTCTATAGTAAGTCATGTTTATCTATAATGTCTATTTAAACAAAATGTAATCTCAATTAGTATGAAACTATTTTTCTCTATATTTAAGTGATGTCTTTTTTATGGATGCCATGGTCTGTTTTCTTATTTTTTCGGTTTTGAAATTATAATTTTTCTATATATTTGGGGGGGGGGATGGTATACCCTCAAAGCATTTTTAATATTTTCTTATACGTAATCTTTTTTTCATAGACACTTTATTTTTTTGATTATTAAAAGGTTTGTTTATGTTAATACATTTCATTGATTTGACTAGCATTCTGGAGAGAATTTGATTAAGAAGAAAAGAGAAGTTTTTCATAGATGATCTATCTGTTCACGTCTGCTGTAGCTACAACTTATTTATACTCAACTTTGTAACAACTTTGTAACTAACTCTGTAACTAACTCATCTAACCCTTACATGTGACTATTTCAAACAGATTAACCAACAACAATTAACATTACCCTATAATTATTTAAGACTCCCCCTCAATCTAGGAATGAAAGACATCAAGCACTCCTAGCTTGGAAAGAAGAAACTGTGTTGTACAGTCCCTAGTCCTTCTTTGTAAGTAAGTCCTGTGGCAGCTGAGATTTAGTTCCCCCCACATATTCAGGCTTGTCAACCATCTTTGGTCGTCTCCCTTTAAAATGACAATCAATCTCAATGTTTGGTTCTCTCATGAACGATTGATTGGAACAACTGCATAGCAGCCTTTCTATCACAACATATTCTACCTAGAGTAGTAATGTCTACCCTTGATTCTTGTAATAAGCCAGTCAACCAAAATATCTCTGCTAACTGACCTGCCATGCTTCTGTATTCAGCCTCGCGGAGGCTTCTAAACTTATGGTATGCTGCTTCTTTGACTTCCATGAGATTCAAGGAACTTCCAGTTGAATTCCATATCCTGTCACTGATCTCCTGGTATTAGGACAAATCTGCCAATCTGAGTCACCGTATGCTGTCAAGCTTGTTATGGAATCTTTTGCCATTAAACACTTCCTTGGCCCCAGGTGCTTGTTTGAGGTATCGGACACTCTCAATGCTTCATTCCAATGTGAACCTTTTTGGATGTTGCATGAACTGACTGAGAATTTGAACTGCAAAACATATGTCAAGCCTAGGGGATTGTCCATAGATTAGTTTCCTCCCAACTATTGTGATAACTGTGAATGTCACTAGCTAGTAATACTTCAACACCTCCACTGCTGAGTCATACTCTAATGTAGTAGCTTTTACATTCAATCTCCTGGGAGTGGAAGCTGGCTTAGATCCCTAATCCTCCAATCTTACTGTAAGAAAGTAATCCCAATTGTACTTCCTTTGGTTAAGTAGAATTCCTTTTTTTTTTCTGACCTCCCCCAATCTTCCATTCCTAAAAAGTATCTGAGTTGACCCAATCAGCTTTCACTTTGAATTTGCTATGTAAAATGTCTTCTAAGCATCTTCTATCAGTTTTTGGCTGTTTCCTGTGATCATTCAAGTCATCACATAAACCAGTATTACAACTATTTCATTTTCCACAATAATTTGGTGAATAAGGAATTAGTCATGTGAGCTTTGAGTATATCCTGCTTCCAACAAGTGCATAGATAATTTGATATTGGGCATTGTCTTATAAGCCTGTTTCAGGCCATATAATATTTCAACAGCTTACAACAAACTCTTGTCTCGCCCACCTGTCTTGGAAACTTGAGGCAGTGATATGTAAACCTCTTCAATGGTAGATCACCTTGAATAAATGCTTATTGGACATCAGGGGGGGGGGGGGCAGTGTGGGGGGGGGGGGTGAATTAAAAGTCCATTCTTTAGATGCTTGCACCACTGATTAAAGTTGCTACGGTTTCATCTTTGCCACAAGGTGAGAATGTTTCATGATAATCTTAAACCTTCTTTTGTGAGTGGTACTCCTTTAGCAACCAAGCTTAGCTGTTTTTGTATCAATATTTACACTCGACAGCCTTAATGCTTACTTTGAACAAACGCCTTATAGCCCATAGCTTGTTGGCCTTGCTATCAATTCAAACCGGGCCCGGTGTATATCCCAAGGTTTTTCTTGGGGGGGGGGGGGACGGGGTGGGGGGGGGGGTCTCTGATCGCCTGTCCTCGCCCGTTTGCATGTTTAGGCCTTCTCCTTCTCTTCCGGAGGAGGCTTGACACCATATGTAGCTCTTGGAGATGCTTCTGTTGAAGGTATTTTTGGTTCAAACTTGAGAAGAAAGGAACTTAAATATGCCTTGGATAGGGGGCAGGGGGCGGGGGGGGGGTGTGGTGGGGGAGGGGGAAGGGTTGGGGGGGCGGGGGTCGAAATGTGAATACCTGGAAAGAGTCAGTAACTTGGTATTGAGCCGCTGACATAGTTGGTGGTTTATTCTTTACGCTCGCACTCTTTTTACGACCTCTCGTCATTATCCCAGCCTCCCTAGGAATTTTTTTCTGATCGTCTCCTCGTTCAGGTCAGACTGATCTGGTCAATATTTGGAGAGGTTCTTCTGAAGCTGTATAGAGGGTGATTCACCAGTTAGGGATATAGGAGTGTTCTCTATAATATGATCAGGGATAGAACATCAGTGCATTCAGTTTGGAGGAGCAAGAGGATAACAAGAGGAAGGGAAAAAAGAATCCTGAAATATGTAATTCAAACAATGTCAAGAAGACCCGTAAAATAGATCATTTTGGCAATTTTGTAAGAAAGATCGATTCTCTGAAAGTCACATCTCTAACTAACAAAAATACCTTATTACCAAATCAAACAACCTTTAACCCTTTTGAGTTTCAGAATGACCACGAAAAATTGATTTTCTGCTCTAGGAGCAAACTTAGCCCCTCTTGGCAATTGGAGTTGCATCACATATCACCCAAAAACTCTAATGATGAAGAACTAGGATTTTCTCTTGAACAACATCTCATAAGGTGACTACCACCAAGTATTCAGTAGGGAGCTATTGATTCAAATACAACAAGTTGTTCCTAAACAACACATATCAAAATCACTCCAAAAATTAATTGGAATAGAACTTTGAAATCTCAAAGCTCTATGCCATCTGCCAGAGAGTCTGGTTTTCCTCTCTACCCCGTTCCATTTTGTGAGGGTGTAATGCACAATCTACTCTGATGTATAATACCTTGAGAAGCAAGTAAATCATCAACTGAAGACATTGAAAACCAGTACCATTATCAGATCTTACGGTTTTCAACAGAGCAAGCCAAATTTATTCTTTATTAATGGCAATGGAAATCCTTGATCACTACAATAACATCACTTTAAGTGAATGAGGCATATCCAAAGTATATCTACTACGTCATCAACAAAGTGACAAAATATTGCTTCTTATATCAAGTTGTGGTTTCTTGTATTTCCCCCCAACCATCCACATGACTCATTTCAATGCCTTCAAGAGTTTTGCTTGTCACTAACAGGAACTGTAATCTACACTGTTTTGCTAAGGGAACAGATGTCACTTTTGTTGCACACTCTTGTCTGAGAAATGCTCCAATGATTGATATGCTGTCAATACCAGGTGAGGCTGTCCTATCTCAAATGCCATAATTTGCCGTCCTCACTCATATTTGCAGTAGCCATATCTTATTTTTTTGTTTTTTTTTTTTTTCCTGATGGCTGGATTTGATTCTTTAAAATGTACAATCCTTCATTCTCCTTACCAATCACCCCAATACCTTGCATCTATAGTCCCTGAAACACAAAAATAAGGGAAAAAACACACTGAACAAGATAATTCCCTGATTAATTTTGATACTGACAGGGGGCGAGACAAATTTGAAGTCTGGCACATGCAAGACATTCTAATTTCACGATCCTCCTAGAACCTGTGCATGTGGGTGCCAATTCCTTTAATATCCATCTACTTCCGGTTGGGAAACTTGTATACTCCTCCCTACTATTTCCTTCCCTTGTACTCTTATGATGGTATCAATGTCTCCTCATTCCAGGTTTGATGGGTGTGTAGCTCCACTATCTATTAATATCCATTCATAAACTCTACATTGGTTTTTAGTTTAGAGAAGCACATAACCTGACATGTTAGCAACACAATTGATGTTCCTGCTCTCAGTGGCAATCCTGCTACCGATCCTGATATGGGTGGTGTCATGTGACCTTCAGCTTGCTTTACTACTTTTATCATGGACGGGTCATAGGTTCCTTGTGAAATGTGCATTTTGACTGAAGTCAGGCCAAAACCTTCAGCTGGCTTTGTAGTCAGTTTTATAGAGCCATCAGTTCCTTTCCTTTTGCTTTGAAATCCTAGTGGATATCCTACCAAATCTGTAACAATCACTCTATAAATGACCTTTGAATGCACAGCGATCAAATATTGTTCCAGAGTCAAATTTCTTTGGCCTGGGATTTTATGTCATGAGATTTTCCTTCCCTGCTAAGAGTGTTAAAGAATCTCTTGTTTTCGTCTGAAACTCCCCCAATGCTCGTTATTTTCTTCTTGTGCTGCCACCTGGGCATCATGCTTCAATTCCATTTACT
>JAKWJA010000507.1:0-20686 GCA_027704765.1 Solanum habrochaites | reverse complement strand
GGAGGGGAGCAAAGCCTCCACACCATACGCTTTTGGACGAAACATTTCTGGGGAGTGGGGATAGTAACTATTTCAAGAGGCATATCTGTTATCCCTCTCGGTTGCTGGTAACGTGACACCTCCGCTCCACACTACTATCCGGGTTTCGGAACGGACCCATCCATATACTATCCTGGTGTCGAACGGGACACTCCTATCCATCTACTATCTTGGTGCCGGACGTGCACAACCCGAGCCATAATACTATCCTGGTGCCGGAACGTGACAACCCATCCATATACTATCCTGGTGCCGGAATGTGACACCCGTCATATACATCCTGTGGCCAAAACGTGACAACACGCCGATCCATATACTTCCTGGTGCCCGGAACTGACCCCGATCCATATACATCGCTGGTGCCGGGAACGTGACACCCGATCTCTGACTATCCTGTGCCAGAACCGTGAAACCCGATCCATATCCTAGTCCCGGTAGCCCAAGAACGTGAAACCCGTCCATATACTATTCTGGTGCCAGACGTGACACCCGATCATCTATTACATCCTACGTGTCTGAACGTGACACCCGAATCCTTGTAATCTCATTTACTTTAGTTCATAAAGCCTTGTTTATAGCAAGGCATCATCATACAAGTAAATTTAGGATTTAGGATTCACCGCCTAATCATCTAGTTCATCCATTATATATAAACACATTCATGCATACCCACAATTAAGCTATATAGACAGGTTTACAATACTACCCAGTGCCTATCATTTCGTATTAAGATTACTCTGAAATAGCATAAACAATAAAAACTCTACCTCCACCGAAGAATTGTGATCAAAAGCCCATCTACTTTCCAAGCTTTGCTCCCTCTTTTCGTTCTCCTCTCGTCGGTTATTCCCTCTCTCGTTCTTTCGTATTTTCTATTCAAACCCTAGTTTTCTTTTACCTAATTAAAGCATATAATTACGTATAAAGATGAATAAAATACCCTACTTTGATGTTTCAAGTTTCTCCTTTTTAACCCCCAAGTAATAAATTATTAACATTAACACTAACGTTATAATTATAAGCAGAATAGTCCCAAACACCCCTTAAAATATTTAACAATCCGACCTAGTCAGGGTCAACGCAGCCTGACGGCCCCATCCACGCTGTGACGGTCCGTCCCGCATGTCCGTCACCAAAAAGTCGAGACTCGATGTCAGTAAAAGGTATTTGACGGCCCGTCTTCCTGTGCGTCTCGTTCCTGCATTTCATTCGCGAAGTTCAGATAGTCGATCTCAGTAACCCAATTTTTCTATGTCCTAAGTTTTTGAAACAGGAGGCCCCCTCGACGGTCCGTCTTGCCGCATGACGGTCCGTCGTGGTATCGCGACTCAGCCATTTTTTCCCAGAAATACATCTTGCTACTCAAAATGACTAAACAGGTCGTTACAAACTATTTGCTATTGATTGATAATTGAGCTCACTTTTTTTCAACATGATATATCTCTGAATTTGGGAATTTATGTTCTTGCTCGAAACTCAAAGTTGGTGTTATTAGAATTTTAACTTTTGGTAAAGGGAACTCTTATATTTTGTGTCTAAATTGAAGAGTGTTTTGCAAGAATATGCTACTGGGATATCATAACATGAGAGTATAACCTAACTTCACATTAAATATAAAGTGAATAATCCTTTCTTGTTTTTCAACTTCCACCTCTCTATCGGGATTGCATCTTCAGTATTAATCATAATGAAGACTTCAATAGTTTTCTGACTTTTGGGGGGGGGGGGGGTTAGAACATTAGATAGACAAATAAACACAGATAACTACATAATATCTATATAGAATAATATATATATATATATATATAAATTAACTTACGCTATCAATATCATGCTAGTCATGCTATCTATCATTTATGTCTGGAAGGATGTTTTTTGTAATTATAGTACTTACCTAACTTCATTAATTCTCTTACAATGAAACGAATGAATACTGTACAAACAACTTTTCATTCAACTGCGCGACATTGGTTTCTCTTTCCAGTTATGCAAAGAAGCTAGGCTGATGAAAGTATCGGTTGAAAACACTAGAGCTAAAGACATTATCAAATCTCATATTATTTCATTTTATACTTTATTACATTGTGATGTGAATCAACCCTACTTCTACACTACCCTGTGGAGGTGAAGGTTGGAGAGTTTGTTTTAAGATCAGACCAAAGTGAAACATATCAAATAAATGTTTGAAAAACTGAATAATGAACAGCATATGAAGTGATATTAAGACAAACTAAGATAGAATGAACCAAGTTCATATTAAGTGATATTAATTTCACCTACAACTGAAAGTAAATAAACTTTTATAAATGTTTATTAACCATAAAACATTGAGAAATTGCATGATAGATATTTATAAATATGTGGTAAATCTAAATATATATCGAACATCCATAAGACAATAAGAAAAGGATACACATACACACATACATATTCCACCAGAAAAGTAAAAAAACACACAATAAGACACTATCTCGAAAAATGATAGAAAGGTAAAACATTACTTACACCCTAGAACCCACCTCTGATGGTTTCTTTTGTAAAATCAACGAAACAACGATACTATGAAGTTGATGATTCATAGAATTTTAAATTAAAAAGTATAATAATCATCATACCAAAATCATTATGATCAATCCAATCAAGACTTGGTCATACTGACAACCAAGGAATTGACGGAGAAACATTTCACAAAGCTCGACGAACGAGTAACATTAGGACTGCAAAGAGTACTCAACCCTTTATGAATAGGGTGGGAGTTTGGAGCAAAATTCTAACCTATTGTATAGGTAATTTCCATTAAAGAAATCTCCATCTTTGTGAAATATTACCCATAAACCATGGTCAGGTTACTCCAAGTACCCCATATTATAGGGGTTTATGGTATTATTTACTTTCTTAATTTTCTTTCCTCTATATTTGCGATAATGTTTCCCTGTCCCATCCTATATTGCCAAGAATTCAATTCAGTCATGTTTAATGATGATGATGATTAAATGTATAATCCTTGTATTTTAATTTTGATCTTGTGATTGTATAAACTCAGAAAAAAAGTTACCCACCAACTTAATGTTTGGTTGCATCAACGTTGTCAAACTTCAACCATTTCTGATAGTTTGAAGTAATGAGTTGCATGCATGATTTTTTGCAATTAAGGAACTTGGCGGACGTAAGAGTTGTAATTTTTTCACCTTTAGTTCAACGTTGTCATATTGTCACGTTTTCCCCTTCGCCATTTTCTTTGTGTAAAATATTGTATATGTCCTATCCTCTGTTTTGTTTTATCTAACGCAAATGTTCGGTAGGCTATCATGATTTAACTCGTATTTATTTGTAACATTTCTCAATAATTTATGTAAGTTGATTTGTTATGAAAGCTTCTTTCATTTTTCATTTTAGGTAATTTTAAATTTTACCAAAGGATCAAGATTTCCAAACCATATTGTCCGCTAGCTCCATCGGCTAGAACTCCTCAAAAGAATACTCGCACCAGACAGGTTTCCTTGTTGTTATTAAATACAAAAGAGACTTAATTTTTTGATTTGATATGTTCCTTTCCATCTCCTTGATTATATATGTTTCTTACTATTTACTTGTCAAAAAAAATGGGTGTTCATTCCATTTTGTGATTCCTTTTCAAATTGATTTGATGTTTTATTATTGTGTTGGGGGGTTTATTTGATATTAATGGTCTAATTAATGGTGAAGTTGTTATACTTTTTAGTTCTTTGACCCTAGTTTCTATAAAAGATGCAGTATATTAAAACCCTTTTTCCCTACCCTAGCCATGAAATTGATTTATATATGGATAAGAGTTGTTGGCATTGATCATATTATTGTTTATTCACTATATGATATCAGTGTAATCATTGAAAACTTTTTGAATGAATTTACTGTAAATATCTTGAGATGTTTTGGAACTATTTGGTAAGAACTTTTAATGATTATGATTTTTTCCTACTTCAATATGGTTGGTTTATTCTTGATGATGATATTATAAAAGTATGATATGTGCATAGATTAAATAATGATATATGATGATTATGATGGCATGTTATGAATATGTTGAATTGTTCTATCATGGTAAGAGTATGACTTATCCAAGGTGAAGCAATTCTCGTTTGTTTCCTGATATGATAGATTGTGAGTGTGTTTATTTCATACATTAATGGGATTGTGATTGAAAGGACGGTCTCATCCTATCCTAATGCGCTAATGAAATGATTATATCAAGGGGTTAGGCCTCCTATGGCCTATATTAATATTTGATGATTAGAATGACCTAACTGGCATTTCAAGGAAATTTAGATTTAAGCACCCAAGCGTAACTAGATATGAGAGGTGTCCTTTTCCAGAAGTAATATAGGTTCCACTACTTTACTCATGAGTGGATCTACCGGGATGCAAAGTGCGTACATGATTTACACTATATCTCCTAGTTCCTTAAGCTATGTCCCCTCCCCCCGCCCCCCCCCGCCCCCCCGTGGAATGCAACTCAATGGATCCACCTGAATGTTATGTTCATGAATTTGGTCTACCTTGGGAAGTAATCACCTTCATTTCGTTGTAGGGGTTCATGAAATCGGATTCCTCCATGTTTAGCTTCACATATCCTATTTTCAGTTAATGGATTGTTCCCCAGAAAGTAAATGAATGATTGAGTAATAAATAAGGACTTAACTAGGTGACTTAAGGGTACTACTAGTCTGGTAGTGATCAGACTTCTACTATGTATTAGACAATTTGAGCCCTTGAGGGGAGGCATAGAGGTTTTCTATGCATTGTGTTATCATGGAAATATCTGTTTGAATCCTATATGATGTTTGCTCTTTATGATGTTGGTTTCATTTAATGACTTTATATGGGTCTAAGTTGATATGTATGTGCTGACTACTCATATGGTTTATGTCATATCAGGTAAGACAATAACTTTGACGCGTGTTCTACTTTACTTGATTATGTGGGGTTATGGGGCTTCACATGAGTATTGCACTTGTAGGTCTGGGATGGGATTGTTTATAAGAGTTTTATATGCTTTGATGATATGAACTCTTGAACATGATATGCTAATATGACTTTATGTTAGTGTTGTTACTATGTATGATATATGAGTATGTGTTACTTGGTTTTGATTCATTTGCTTGTATATGCTCTCATATATGACTTTAAATGAATTGATCATGCTAAATGATAAGATATATTAAAACGTGCAATAAGGGAGGGAGGTATGTAAAAGACAAGTCCATATATCATAGTGAGAGGTGAAGTACACTTCACTATGTAAAAGGTTTTTAATTTACGGCATTTTTTTACTAATGATATGTCTGAATGATATAAGGGATAGTGTACGTCCTCTTTGAGGACCCAAAGATGCAAGTTAACGTAGTGGGAGTGCTACAGGGTGTGACAATGTCAAGGATTGAATGTTTGAATGAAGTGAAGGAACGTTTTGTGTACGGGGGGTTATGATGTAGGTGTAGGGGAAAAGGGGAAAGCAAAGTAAAAAGTGTAGTTGTAATCTTTCAAATAGTTGGTGGTATGAATTGTATTCGAGTGTCTTCGAGCAGGGTGCCAGGGTGACAGTTGGTGGTCACCAAGAAAACATTATGGCTAGGGATAGGGAGGGATGGTACATTTGGTTAGATATTTGTCGAATATGCATTTGAATCTAATGTATGCACATTCATTCTTATGGGGTTACTTGGTTAGTAGTAAACTTATCAATGGATCTTTTCACCAAGTAATCATAAAACAAAAGTGCGTGGCTGGAGCACACATATAAAAACAAAGTTAGTCCAAAATGATTAGAAAAGTTAATTGCCAAGACAGAATTTTGATATGGAACATGTCAGAGAGAAAATATCATAAGGGAAAAAAATAGTTTCGGGAAAAGGAGAAAAACAGATCTAAATATTAGGAGGTCTATGAGGAGCTTTACCGCGGATGTTTGGTACCTTGTATTACCGTTTGTATTGAAAGGGGTGTAGCCAAACACAAATGTGTGGGGGTTGCCCTTGATTCAATTTGTCTTTGTGGCCTTCAATGGTTTAAAGAAAAAAGGGCATTCCAATGATCGCGTAGACAATTTAGATTGAAAAAAATATGTACATGCATTTAGTGTTTTCAAGGATATTAGAGATATTTGGTTCCCTTCCTATCCACAACACATTTTTTTTTTTTTTTTGTTAGGGTTTATAAGGGGAATATATTTATTTTGGTTTGGGAAATTGGGGTCTCTATTTAAAGATACGAAGGCTTCAATAAACTTTTCGGTGGTTACTTTGGCCATATCATGCCTGTGAGTCAAGGTCGATCTTTACTATGGGTAATCCCCACCATCGTCAAGAAAAATCGCATGATCATTGTCGGATTTGTGGTTATTGATCTACCATAGGTCAAGATGTAGGTATTTAAAAAAAATTATTCTTATAATATTTTTTTACTTGACTAGCGAAAGGTTTTATTACATGTAGTCTTTCCATAAGATTAATGTGATATAAAAGATTGTCAGTAGGAAAGTCATAGAATATGGGTAGAGAAATCTTAATTACCAAAAGGCAGATGTCCTATTTTAGCATTTGCCACAAAAAATTTTTTACCGTTCAGTTATAAAAATGCGAAGGATGGTTGGTTAAAAAGATAGAAGGCAAAATAAAATAGAATCACTACGATAAGAGGAATCAAACAACAAATCTAGCTCTTTAGTAGCATTTTGGGAAGTATAAACCTTCAGGTTTGATGGTGACAATTGACTTATACCTTTCAACCATAAATTTTCAAAAATTTATCAAAGAAAGGACCAAACTGATTTACAACTCAGAAGAAGAATAACTAGTGGATTTGAGATGACGCATTCTCATTAGTGTAATGTTGTAAATTTCCCGAAATTATAATGTTGGATTGAAAATGAAGAGTTGGAAAGCTATTCCTGTTTCAGGAACTGGTGGACTCGTAGCAACCAAACTATAAAGGAACACATTACAGGTTCATAAGAAGAAAACGTAGTTAAGGTTGAGTTTTAGAAAAAATGGTTGATGAGACTTGATGTTGGCTACAAAAAAATTAGATAGGGTGGGTGTTTTTGGAGTGATGTAGCAGTGTCATATGGGTACTATATCGGGGTTGCATTAGAAGCTCTAGGCTTAGTAAATTTCATTCTTGAAAATTAGGCTCTATTATAAGTTGTTCTTTAAAGGGCGTAGGAAAATGGATAAATCATAAGGGTGAATGGTCTGTGGGAAAGTTGGATTTTGAATTTCTGAAGTGGTTTCTCGGTTGGGGGACAGTACGAAGCCATAGGAAATGGGTCTACATGACCTTAGGCGTCCCAATCATAGATCACTTTTCCGCTAGTTAATTCTTAAAGGTAT
Source organism: Solanum habrochaites (assembly GCA_027704765.1). NCBI lineage: Eukaryota > Viridiplantae > Streptophyta > Magnoliopsida > Solanales > Solanaceae > Solanum > Solanum habrochaites. Next base: position 13,280 of record JAKWJA010000507.1, on the reverse strand, counting down.
ATTGGGCTTTTCAATAGTATTTAATGGGACTATGCACTCATATTGGAACCTGTGATTCTAAAAAAAAAACCTATAGTACCTATTAAAATTCCCTTTAAAATATCTACCTAACTTCTCTCATTCTCTCCATCAATTCCCCAATTCACAACCAAGGTTCATCCCTCTAATTCTATCTCACGTTTTAGGAAGAAAGGCTAGGGGGGTCCAAGTCCAAAGTTTCCCCCATGGTCTCTATTTCGCTGGCTTCATTGTAGCAAGGGATAACAAAGAGCTTGTTAATAAAGTTTGTAAGAAAGCGAGAGTTTCAAGTTATTTAAAAAAGGTTGTTTTAAAGAAGAAATAATATTTTAATTTTTTGTGGTCTTACCACTAGAAATAAGAACTAGTATTTCACTAAAAATGTCGTTAATTTACAGTATTAAACAAAACATTTCGTGCGTGAATAACATGAGAGAAGTGAGGTCCGGTCAAAACATGTGAAGACGAAGGAAAGGATCAACAATCTTGTCTTTTTGGCCCACATAGATTAATCGAAACACAAAAAGGAAAACTCTGTTTTTACATAAGTAATATCCCTCTCAAGTTCTAGGAAAGAAGGAAAAACCTGGGTTTATAAAGCTCAACGTTCTCATAATTCCCTTCTTGCAATTATTAAAGGTCTCCAAAAACCAGTACTCTCTTAACCTAAATGGCCATTATGGTGCGTTAGTAGAGTTACCCTATCAAACTTTTTATTTAGGTGTTCCTTGGATGTAAGATTGGCTAGCTTGAAGCGAGATTAATCAAAATCACTCAAATTAAAATGTTTTCATCCACATCATAGAGTTGAATCAGAATTAAAAAGGAAAAATCTCGACATCACTCTAGGGAGGAATAGTCCTTAAACTCTGTTTTCATTTAAGCCCTTATTTTCTTTTTCATTCAATGGTTGAGATGAAGAACCCACAAGCTCTATCTTTTTGGTGGGAGGGGGGGAACACCTCAACACTATTTTTTAAGGGTGAGGATATATCATCATCAATGTGGTAAGAACATAAATCTGTCTTACTTGGTAGTCTCTCAAACAATACGAAGGTCGTAAATTAATCTGATTACTCAACAAAAAATCTGAATCATTTCAAATTATACGAAATTTAAATAACATCAAAAATCAAATTTTTGTTAAACATGTAATAGCAAAACATCTGATGATCACATCAAATTGTTTCAAACTTTCTCATCATTTCCAGTTGCTACTCAAGATGCATCGCAATAGATAATGAAAAAACCAATCTGTAAACACTCTGTAGAAGTTCAAAGACAGAAGCGTCGGTCAAATCTAGTTTCAATTCTGTAGTAAACTTTTCACACAATCATCTGACCATGAAACTTTGGAAACCTTCTTCTGAGTCAACCTAGTGCATAGTGAGGCTATGGATAAAAAAATATTTTCACGAACCCTCTATAATACCCTATATGGATTTGAAAAAAAAATTTTAGAAAACATTCTATTAATAATCGCTCTAGACCTAAGAAATTTTAATATATATAGCAGAGGTTAGGTTGGGCCATGTTTAATAACTGCTTCTATTCTTTACAAATTCCACTCGAATTCTTTCATACAAATGTGACCCAAGGAAAAGAAACCTGATTGTAAACAGAATCTCAAATTGTTTGGTTTTAAACACCTTAGCGAAAAAACTGGACGATCATGAGGGAGTCTTCAAAAAAATACCGCTCAAAATGGACTTGCATTGGTCTTCGGTCTCACTCTAAAAGTAAATGAGGTTGGATATCATCAATAAAGGACAATTAACAAAAAAACTAAGTCCAATTTACATTTGAACCACGTATGTTCGAATTCAAATCCATAAAAAAGTTCACCAGGCAGGGAGCATTGTGAGTCACATGACCATAACTCTAAATTCTTAACACCATATTCGGCGTTCTGAAGGTGTTTTTTTTCCCGAAATTGTTGTCACATCTCTTAACAAATAGAAAGACAGATGATAATCACAACTATGACGGTTGGGGTAAAATGGTATATATTTTGAGAAAATCGATAGCACCTCTGAAGGGTTGGTAAAACAAGTATTGAATTCCTGGGGGTAGGATACTTATTCTGATTGTGTTCCTTGTCTCAAAATGTCTATTGTCAATTGCACAGTCTGAGAAGGATGAAATATCTTCTTCTTTATGAACACACTGGTGGCACCCAATGGTGAAATTAAGGATGATCAAAAACCTTATCTTATAGAGGTTTTCAACACTTCCTTTCAATTTTTTTAAGCACGTTAATGTTGGCTATTTTGTAAGGAGGGAATAGGAATAGGTTGGTATCTTAGAAGGAGATCAAACTTCCAAAGTAGATTTCTTTGGGAGGAATCACGGGAAGATTTAGATTTTTGAAGGAAAACACTGATGGAAACTCATTATTAAACTACTTGGAACTGACTCAAGAGTTGGGGGTTTTTAGAAGCTAAAAATCCTTATGGCCGAAAAACTAGATGTCGGAGATAAAACCCTAGAGATGATGTTTTGGAACATAATATAAGGAATGAATCGGACCCCCACCCCACCATAGGCGTTCAGCTACTACCCTCCATTCTAAGATTGGTTCATTGCAAAATGGAAAAAGAAAAAAAAATCCTTATTTCTACCCCAAATCGGGGATTCCTAATGGGCATAACAGGGATGTTTACCAATCCATGCCTTTGTTGATGTTACTTGACAGCGAAAGTCTATATCTAACTTCTATTAGATTGCTGAGATTGAATTTCTTTAAGATACTGTGACAGGAAATTCGTATACTTGTCAGCTATAACTGGTCAAACCAACTAGAGTAGAGACTTAGACAAAGGTTCTCACACGCCAGCAGTCCTCTGGCCCCCCCCCCCCCAATGACACTGAAATAGGGACGGTTTATGTAGAAAATAGAAAAGTAAAAAAAAGAGTAAGGCCCTGGAAATTAATAATGCATATTTATCAAGGTCAAAGACTCAGTAATTTACCAATGAAGACATCCAAGAGAACCTTCCATTCCTTGGTAGTGAAACCGTGAAGCGAATTACAAAACCTGTTTTGGCGGTGACCGCCCCATCTATAGAAGATGAGTTTGAACCCATGCTACGTGGGGGAGACTTTTGGTATAATGAAAGTTGTAGATTGAGGATCTTCCCAGTTCCACCTCTTTGAACCTGTCTAGAAGGGGACAATCTTGACTGTGACCATTTACTTGACCGCACACGGAAAACACCCTTTCCTTTTATGCAAAACCACTCGCCCCTTGTCATTGTTACCATGCCTTAAGTCATGAATTCCTGGGTTTTGGCTTATCTCAAACCTTTATTGGGAAAAGTCCTATCTAGAAAGGCTCACTAAGGCATTCCCAGATAATTAGGAGTTCGGCATATGGGCCCTTATTATCCTCCCATTGATGTGTTCACCACGATATGGGAGCAACAACTGTTAGAAATTTGTTGATGCCAAACTCAAAACCCGATTTCATCCCCAGTAAAACTTGCATAAACTCAAAAATCTTCTTGATCATCCAAGAAAATGTTGTGGATCCTCATTAGTTTGCGGGGGACCCTAAGGGAAAATCAGGAGGGATTCCTCCTAACAAAAGTCACGACCCTTGCTGCTATGGATCCCAACCATTTCCATTCCATATGGGAGCTTCTTTGAACCGCTGATTGTTCTGTTTCGATGGGGCCACTTGACCAACATTCTGAATGGCCACTCTCTGAATTCAGCAATGGGAGACCTTATTGATTGGGGAACCTGGACGAGTTCTGTGTTTGCAATCTGTTTCCAGGGGTTTTGCCCACGTGTCCGCTGAAAAAAAGAAACTAGGAGATGCATACCTTGGGGGACCTAGGGACCACAAGAGAGATCCCCAAACGATAACGGATATTGACTGATCATGAGGCATACTAAAGAAATAAAATTTGCGGAGCTAAATCAAAAAAAAATTTATCACTATATCCATGAGTATAAATGGATATATGGACTACTAACCGGTAATATGAAGTGAAATCTTTGATTAACTGTACTGGTAATCTCTTGACAATTTCTTTTTTCATTTCTTTGGTTTTCGTTTTTCTTCCTTTCTTTCTCTCTTGAAAGAAAATATGGGGTATATCACTTTTACCTAACTAAAATATTTGAAAATAATTGGAGTTAAACAAAGAAATATTAACAACAATGCTAATGAAAAACCTAACATGTCTGAAAATAGCCTTAAACTTACTACAATGCTGGCACAAGCCCCCAAAAAGAATGCTAGCAAAAAAACCTAAAACTAAAGGACTAAACACTGGAAGAAACTCATGAATATCGCCTTGGAGGATGAGACTCACCGTGAATCTGGACACTGGAGATCAGAAATCAACAGCTAGCGCGGTCTGGATACTGAGAAACGAACCAAATCACGAGAAGATGTAGTACACGTATGGTCAGATTTGATTCTGAATATTGAATATATGATAAATTTGTCAATGCAAATAGATATAACTAAAATTGTGTGAGCTACTAAATAACCGATAATAAAACCTAATGAGATAAATGGGGATTCCGATGTTACGACCCTATCGAGAGGAAGCCCAACTACCCTGCCAAAGGTTATAAAGGCATCTGGCGTGATCTGATGCCCACAGAGGAGGACTTACACTACTCGGCTAGTAATCTTGGACTATTGGGTACGTTGGACCCTAGTCCAACTCGGTATTATGCTACTCTCAATGAATATAAATGATTACGGACATTATGACTGATTTCTGTATATAATAGATAGCTCAGCCTGAACATGCAAACAATGAGAGTGCAATTATTTAATACTAAGAATTATGCATTAATAAACTGAGACAATGATATCTGGAAGTATTCACTTGGATAGAGTATATATCTCTTATTCACCGCGAAACATATAGATGGTCAGTGAACTTTTTATGGTTAACATGAATTATTTCATTTCAATTACTAAGGTTCAATATGTAATTCACGGGTATCATAATTAATAATACCTTATAGATGATATTGGTTTGTATATTTTTCTTGTCATATCTAGCCAAATGTTTGTGTGCACTGTATTTTACGTTTATAATGCTCAGTACTCATATGAACATGTAAAAAGAAAACTACATTTTATTTTGTAGAAACTAGTTTGTTGTATATTGTTGGGAAAATGCATGCTTACTCCTCAACCCTTCTATGCCCGAAATCTCAGAAAAAAACACTTATTTTAGTATAATATCCTATTTTACCCCCTGAACCTAATTTTATAACATTAGTTTTTTTTACCCGTTTCGGCTAGTAGCACTAGCTTGATAAAATGAACAAAAACCACCAACTAAGAATCACAAGATAGTGCTACATAGTTGTATTCGCATAATAGTAATAAGTAAGAAATATTATAAAAGGGATAACTAAAGACATTAATGTGTAATAGTTGTATTTCAAATTAAAATTTTATAATCGTCGTAATAAGATTTTAATTTAGTGTAGGGACAAAATGAAAATGTTATTCAATATATTGAACTAAGATGTGTTGATTTGGTATAGATTATTGTTAACGATTCATATATATATTCAATATGGGTTGCGAAAGAAAGCATGCTCATGAATAATTAAAATAATATATTTGAAATTTAAAATCTATCTGTTAACTTGATAATACTTTGTTACATATCTAAATATAAATATAGATATATATATATGTGACACTTTTATTCCTCTAAAAAAAAATTTTTATTATAGATTACGGAGAAATAAAATTAATCCTCGCCTTATTTCTTCTATTGTTGGCAGAGAGAACATTGGAAGCGTTGTCATAAAAGGGCACTTATCACCGCAACATGACTTAAAAGTTACAAAGGAACCATATTAGAAATGATTTAACTTTGATCTAATAAAACTATTAAGAAGAGAGAAATGATCTAAATAAAAATTATTACAGAAAAGGCAACACAGGTTGTTCATACAACTAATGGGCACAAGTCATTTTTACCCTGAATCAAGTTGTTATATGTTCTGTTTTTGACCGAAAAGAAAAACATGTCTTTCCACTGCCCCAAAAATTTCAATATAATCAAACATAACTAAATTGCGTCCGTAGGCATCAGACGACAGGTCGTAGTCCGTGACCTTCGATCGAAGGACCCCCATTCACCACTCACTTACAAGAGCTACGGATATACCAACCACAGTCGGTTGTAGGTTTTGACCTACGGTCTGTAGGTGGAAAAATTTGCAGCAGTTATGGAAATGTAGTTTCAACTTTCAAATGACCAATAAAAATGTTAGCACAAATGAATTAGGTTCGTCCCAGTGACCTACCCAACAGATAATAATTGGGAATATCTTCCATACGCAACCGACTTTGCTAAAAATCAGGACCTTCGAATTAAAAGTTTATGGGACTATTAGTAAAGTCCATACCAACTGCGCCTGACGTCGGAACAATGACGGGGGCATACGGGGCAAGACGGAAGGACGTCAGTCCTTGCAGTCAATTTGGCCTGACAGCCAACTTTTCCAATGGTTGTTTGACGGTGCGTTTTCCAACTCCGTTTATTAAACCCAAATTACATAGTTGACCCTAAAGTATCATATTTTAGTCAAATTAAGCTTTAAAAAAAAACATGATTAAAAAATATCCAAGTCCCATCATAAAATCAAAACTAAAAATATGAAGCAGAGTGGAGAAAAAAGCTCAACAACTAGTCAAGAACCACCACAAAGTTTCAGCAGTTCCGAAGCCCGAAAAATAATATTATCCCGGGTTTCATCAAATGGCATGTGAGACATTCACTAGTGATGTTCCTTTTATCCATGGGTCCCTAGTTTTCCGTCCAATTATTGAATCTCTTATAATGATTTAAGCTTAGGTTTTTCTTATAGACTTTGTAGAACTCATGAATTATTAAATATAGATTGCCAAATCAGATATCATGTATTACTCATATTATCGCCATGAATTTCAGAACTTAGCTTTGTATTTGTTTAGTTTCTGAATTACAACATGCTATGGCAGTATTTGACACTTAAGATATAAAATGCTCAGTTATATAAATGCATAATTACTAGGATAATTTTGCCAATTCTCAGTTGTATGTTCAGTTTGAGCTATCCAGTATTTACAGAAACTCATACATAACATGTTAATTTACAAAATCATTGGGGAGTAGAATCATACGAGTTGGACTAGGGTGTAGCGTAGCCAATTGTCCCAGAACTACTAAAGCAAAGTAGGTTGTAAGTTCCCATCTTGGTCAATCAATTTTGTTATCACGCCAACATGAAATTTATACCTTTGTCATGGGATATGGTTCCTCTCAAGGGGGCGTTTATACATCTGACCTCCATATTTAGCTCATTGTAGTTTTCTCATCGGTTATTTAGTGATCACAAAACAGTCAGACTCTTAGCATTGGCTAGTTATCAGTATAGGAAAGTTTCCAGTTCAGCATGTTATTAAAATTTGTCATTGCAATCCAGTTAGTCATATTAGTGATCATGTCATATTATTATACTTGCTTTATGCTTTGTTCAGTTATGTTTTATTAAGCTCTACTCAATCATAAATGCTCAGTACCTTTCAAGTACAGGAAACGTCAACGTGCGCTAATCTTCTCGTGATGCTAGGTTTCAAGCTCTCTCAGCATCAGACAAACATATTTATATCGAGTTTCTATCTCACGTTCATCAGATTCAGTGGTGAGTCCTCATTTCCGAGGGGACAACAGCATGCGGTCATTAGTCTTAGTCATTTCAGTTTTGTGTTTGCTAGATTAGCTGGGGGGCTTTTCCACAGATTTCTAGTCTGTTGTCGAGGCTATTTTCAGAAGAGTTAAGATTCAACTTAAAATTGATTCTTAGCCCCCCCTCCCCCCCCCCCCAAAAAAAAAAAAAAAAAAAAAAAAAAACTCAACCCTCATGAAATTTGACTAAGTGTCGAATGAACAGACGAACCTACGGGTTATTGTTTGTGTCTTTCGATCCCCAGAACCCCAATCACCCACTCTTGACAGAACCAAGATTGACCAGTACGTCAGTTAGATGGGACCGTTTTAGGTTAAAATTTAGCAGACAAGTAAGGGAAAAAAAATGTGTTGCGTCAAATTCAAATGGCCATAAATCTTAGCTAAAATGAATTAGGTGTCTCTTGACCCTACCGAATTATAGATAACTGAAGTGAGGTTCCCATAGCCACTAACCTCTCTAAAGTCAAGACCTCTACGAAAAGTTATGACCATTTTAGTCAAAGGTCTGTCGAATAGACCCCGACGTACTGGAGCCCAACGCACGGACCGTCGATTAAATCAAGGTCTTTTGGTTTTTTTATTTACGTCATTTACCCCCTAAGAACGTCATTTTGACCATCAGATTTTTATTCAGTTTAAGCCTGAAAAATAACAAGAATACCGAGTCAAAATCAGAATCCAAAAACTTAGGAAAATTAGAAGCGAGAAAGAAAGAAAGGACAAAAAGGGTTAACACTCCCTAGTCAGAACGCAACAGGTTTCCAGAGCTAAACCCCGAAGTCTAAATATTTTTCTGTGGATTTCATGACCAGATATGTGAGATTTCACTAGTGGGTTCCTTTCACCTATTAAATTCCTAGTTTTCAGTCAGTTTGAAATGTTCTGACCTTTCCGAAGAATCGTAACTTTTGAAAGAAATGTGACATTTTCTATAAGGCGCAATAATCATTCTTTCACACTCTCTTTTGTTATATATAGATAGAGGGATTTCCTCTCATCTTAAAACAAAAAAAAAAAATTAGAAGTCTTTTTCTTCGCATGATTATTATTCATAAGTATCATACTCAGGTTAAATGAGCTCTTGGTTTGTCTTACGGGACACCATTCTTTTGTATCAATTATTGTATATAAAATCGTTCTTCAATCCTAAGAGGATTATTCTATTAAACTCGGGATTAGAGGGAAATGTTTTTAAGGGGGAATGGGCATTTAGTGGGCGTAATTTTCCTTTTTGGTTAATTATTGTTATAGGATCCTAGGTATATGTTTTACAGTCATTAATTGTTGTTTATTATATTAGCTATTATTTTAGTACATGTTTTTAAATTTTGTTTTTGTTTATGTTTATGCATAGTTATTGTTAAAAGTATTTATAATATATAAATATAGGATATTAAAAAAATAATATTTCATGTTGATGTTCATCTAATTTTCCAAATATATCAAATAGTAATACTTCGATAAATTATAAAATCAAATTAAAGATGATTGATTGAATAATAAATGATAAGATGCTATAATTATTATTTTTCTTTACATTATTAATGTCTTTACTATGCAAGCTTGTATATAAGATAATATAGTATTTTAGTTTTAATGACTGATAGATTGTAAGGATTATTTTATTAAACATAAACAACTGTTTATAAAATTAAAAAGAGTGCTCCCAGGTATTTATTGATATCTATGTTGAGTATCGGGTTATGTAATATGGGGGGTGGTAGGCGTTTTTTGAAATGTGGGTATGAAAATGGGTGAAATAGAAATTTTGTTGGGTCTTGACCCTAAAGTTTACTTTGGGCCGAATGGTAAAAAAGGGTTGGATCTTGACCCGCCATTTGGACAGATTAAATCATAATTTAAATATGATATTTAACTGTTTTGTATCATTAATTTGAATTTTCGCTCAAGAAGTTTTGTTAAAAAGGTAATAAATGGACAGATAAATCCTAAAAGATGTTAAATAGATAATCATTCATACATTCAATATAGGAACATATCTTACTAAAATGTTTTTAAAACGGATTGAAATTGGAGATTAAATTGGACTCAATTGCGGATTCTCTTCAAATGGTTTATGCTTGAATGAGTTAAGATTAAACTCAATTCAAATTATTATGAGCCCAACTCTTAAAATTCTAGACTGGTTACCTATGTTGGGTTCATTTTTGACACCACTAGTTGAGTATATGATCTTGAATGTACTGTTTTAGAAGAAGACACTTTGCTATAGGCATTTTGCTTGATATTTTAAGATAAAAGATCTTGGAAATTTACACTATTTTCTGGGGTTAGAAATATCATGTAGACAGGATGACATTCTCATCTCCTAGAAGAAATTTACTAATGATCTCCTGAAAGAGTATGACTTCATGAATTACACGGTCTCTACATCACCTCTTGGTTTCGCTGAGAAACTTAAGGCTACAAATGTCAAGCTACTATCAGACCCCACTCACTATAGAAAGTTGGTACAAAAAACTCTATTTTTTCACAAACACAGGTATGAATATATCCTACAGTGTTTAACATCTTAGTCAATTCATGCATTCACCTAGAGTACCATATTTGATGGTTGCTTATCGTGTTCTTAGGTATCTGAAACAAGATTCTACATTGAAATTTTTCATTTCAAAAAAGCGTCAATTTAATATCAATGTTTATCAAAAAAAAAGTCTAGGTGGATTTTATTAGATTGAAGTCAAAGAAATATTCCAAAATATCTCTGTCATCTTCAAAGGCATAATATAGAGTTGTGAGACAAGTGGTGAGAGAACTAGTATGGTTTTGAGAGATTGCTAGATAAATTGACAGTGCAATGTTCTTAGCTATAATAGTCAAGAAACAGTTCATATTGTCAAAATATTAATTTTTCATTAAAAAAAACCGAAACAAAAGAAGTGGATTGTAATTTTTTTTAGGGACAAACTTCAAAAAGAACTTGTTGCACTCCATCACATATCCACAAATTCCCAATTATCAGACTTCACCAAAAGCAACATGCACAATCTTGAGGCATGAGATTTAGTGGCACTGTACTTAATCAATATCATATGTTTAGTTACTAAATTAGGTTCGATTAACGGAGGTCTGTCAACGTGTTATACAGATAGAAACAATAAATTAAGTAATATAAAAGAAAAATTAAAATATTAGGATAAGATTTAAAAAAAATAAAATAAAAAGAAATAAATCAATACTACCAATAATTATCTTATAAGAAAACTAGGAAATATTATAATAATTAAGAAGAAGGACAAGAAGTATAAGATAGAGGAGAAAAATTTTCTTATTCAAGTGAGTCTTCTTAAATGGTGAGTGAGTCTGCTATTTTATTGTGTTGATACTATCACTCTAGGAAGCATCAATGAAAGATACATATTTTTGGAGTTTTATTCACCTTGTGTCTTGGGAAGTACTATAATGAACTATTTAATAGTAGATAAAATCTAAGGGATAATCCATGATATACTATATCAATGGGTTTAAAACACTCCCTTTGGATAGCATGATTATGTGCCTCGTTAAAACCCTTATTAGAAAAAACCCAGTGGAAAAATAGGCCTAGGAAGGAAAGGAAAAAAAGAGTACACATATCTCATAATACGCTTTGGAATGTTTCCTCGTTTTAAAACCGGTACCAGGAAAACCCAATTGGACAAACCAAGTGTTAAGGAAAAGAGTTATAATTGTGTATTTCACTACCCTGATGAAAAACTTTTGCTGTGATATTCAGAGATTGCCACTTCCAATCTTGTATCTCAACTTCTGTGAAACGTTAATGTGCCATGCCTTAGGGACTAAAACAACAAGATTATCACTGCAATGAATTTGTTGAACTTCTATTCACCATTTTGTTGAAGGATCATCCGTGTTGACAAAGAGAACTTTGGTTGAAAATATTCTATGTCCAGTCTCCTTTGCTCCTCCTTTCAATGAGCTATACATGCCGTATTATCTTCGTAATTGTGTGACGTTATTATTTTTCAAGAAAAACCACTCATTCCTAAGTATGATGGGTCATTGATCTCACCAGACGCACTCGACTTGCTCATGGATGGCGATTAGTTATATATGATTGGAAGAATAGGGCTACAAATGTTGTTTCATATGATAAGCCAAGAATGATATTGTCGTGTTCAAATTTAAACAAATAGGGATGTTTATGATCGAGCTTTATGCGGATTTAGATAAATAATCCTGCTGCTCGTAACCAATCATTTCGACTTGGATGCTTGAATAAAATAACCCATGTATGGTCCCCCGAAGATATCAAAATCTATGTTTAACACATATTGAATGTCTTCTTGTTGGGAGGAAACTGAATTTGGCTAGTAGATTTATTGCAAAACAGATGTCTGTTCGAGTATTGTTAGCAAGTGGTTAATTAGTGCCCCCCGACTTACATCAGGTAAGGCAGTTTCATCACCAGAAGCTCTTATCCTTTCTTAAGGTTTCGAAATGGATCTGTATTGATGTAAAGTGATCTTACCACCATTGGAGTACTCAAGGGATGTGAGTATCCATGTAAAATGACCATTAATAATTTTTTGGTGTGAAGTTGATGATGAATTAAAGTATTCCATTTTGACTACTTCTCAATCTGCTCGTCCAAGGACAGAAATTTTGTTTATGCCGAGACTTTCATTTCACTTTCTTTTCGGACATTCAACATGTTTTAAAATCTCTTTATGGTGCCAATTATGTTCAAACATCAACATACACAGCTACCTAAAAAATTCAGATTTCGAGCGTATAATAAAAATGCAGGGACAAATCCGATAGTGATGTTACCCTTTCGTTAATAAATATTCACGCAGAGATTTTACCTTATCCTCCTGAACGTTTCATCCAGACAATGATGTTCTGAAGCTTCATGGAACAATTCTTTGAATTTTGTTGCTTCAGGTATTTGAAGGCTTCAGGTATTTGAAATACTTCACGAATTTTTATGAAATATTGTGTATATGAGCCAATAGCTAGGTTGTGACAAGCCATTAGACGCATTTCAAGGTTTCTAATGAACATGGCAGCTTTATGAGATATCCTGAAGGTGATTGCATATCTCCACAGAGAATATTTCTCATATAATCAATATCCGGTCTTTGAGAAAAACCTTGAGAAATAAGTCGGGCTTTATTATATCAAGAGTTCCACCGTTCTCATTTTTGCGTTACAAAAATCAATGTATACCCCATGACTTTATCCTTCAGGTGTTCAGATTATTGGTCCGAAAACTTCCCATTTTCTTAGTAAAGCCAATTTCGCTTTTACTTGAATTGACATCCTTCCCTTTGCCAAATCATTCTCAATCTACATTCGGTGAACAGTATTTTGATTCAAATATTTATCTGTTGTATATGTAATAGCACATTAGAGGGCAAATATGTGTCAATCACATATTAATTCGGTTCCACAATTCTCGTCGAGATCGTAATTCATTTTGAAAAATTTTATTGTGTTAGAAGTTGAAACCTAATCGGATATTCATCATGGTTAATGACTGGGGTCTCATCATTGAGAAAATTCTTTCAACCC
>JAKWJA010000506.1:0-65506 GCA_027704765.1 Solanum habrochaites | reverse complement strand
CTCGCTGACTCGGCATATCCGGTGTGCAAGAGACATGCTATGTAAGGACCTTTTTAGTCGTTTTGAGCAGAAGATTTTATTTCTGAAAAAACACTGGCTGAGTCACTGCCAGTGACCCATGGCCACGATGGATCGTCGAGGGGTTCTCTTCCAAAACACTTAGAATTTAGAAATTTGGGTACTGAGATCGACTCTCTGAACGTTAACGAAATGGAAGACGGACCCGTCGAGTATGACGGGCCTCACAAGACCTTACGAGTTTCGCACATCAGCTCTGAACTGTTGTGACGGAAAGCAGCAGGACGGACCGTCCGCAGCACGACGGCCCTTCTAGCTTCTTAATCCCAGGCTAGGTTCGATTTTTTTAAATATTTTTAAGGTCGTTTTGGACTATTCCTCTACTTATATTATAAAGTTAGTGGTTTAATGTTAATAATATTTAATTACTTGGGGTTAAAGAGATAACCTTGAAACAAAGTAGTGGGTATTTTATCACCTTTTATACTTAATTATATACTAATTTAGGTAAAAAGAAAAAGGGCTTGGATAAGAAAAAATAGAAGACAGAGAGAGGAGAGGGGAAAACGACGCGGAGAAAGAGGAGAAACGAGAGGGAACAAAGCTTTGGAAAAGTAGATTGCTGATCACAATTCTTCGTGGAGGGTAGGTTATTGGTTTTATGCTATTCGTAGTAACTCTTAATAGCGAATGATATGCATTGGGTAGTATTGTAAAACCCTTCTATATGCTTAATTGTATGCTTGTATGAAGTGATTATACAATTGTGATAAAATAATCATGATGAAGCTATTGAATCCTAAATCTTGAGAAACCCTAATCTGCCTTGTTAATGAGAGTGATGATGCCTTGGTATCACGAAGGCTTGATGAACTAAAGTGATGAGATTAGGGATCGGGTGTCACGAACCGACACGTGAATTAGGGATCGGTGTCACGAACCGACACTAGAATTAGGGGATCGGGTGTCACGAACCGACACATAGAATTAGTGGACGGGTGTCACGAACCGACATATAATTAGGGGATCGGAGTGTCACTACGACACAAGAGAATAAACCTAATGAATCTTGAAAGATTAATATACTCAATCTAATGAACCCAATTTCCAAATGGGTATGGCATTGAGGCTTGAGTCCTCTTGTTGGCGGTTGCTAACATGTTGTTAGTATTGTAGTTGATTTATTTTATGATTTATTGATATATACTTTTTATTTTGAGTTGGCCGATGATACCTACTCAGTACTTGTGTTTTGTACTGACCCCTACTTGTATGTTTCTTCTTGTGTTATTTTGGAGGGCAGCAAACGTGCCATCGCTTCAACCCAACCGGAACTCTAGCCAGTCTTCATCAAGCCAGATTTCAGGGTGAGCTTTGCTTCTAGCTTGACTGGATCTTCCTCGTTATGTCCTATGCCTTGAGATTCCACGGGACTAGCTTTTACTTATTTTAGCTTCTTAGATAATCTTAGATTAGTAATTTGAGGATAGATGTTTCTTGTGGTGATGACTTCCAGGTTTTGGGAATAAATATAGTATTGAGTTTTTTATAAGTTATTTAATAAATCGATTTTCATTAATTAGTTTTAAGTCTTCCGTATTATATTTTGTTATTTATGGTTGAAACGTTGGGAATTGGATGGGTTGGTTCGCTCACATAGTAGGATAAGTGTGGGTGCCAGTCGCGGCCCGTTTTGGGTCGTGACATGCTAATTATACTATATTTTTTTGCTAGTGTTGTTGAAGTAACACGATTGTTTGCCATATGTGATTTTAAAATCTTCTCATTTTCTTGATGGTATAAAATTATAAACTTGAAAAAAAAAAAAGTAAATAAGAAGGGCTAGATCATCCTAGCCCTCAGCTTTTCTACAACTGGGTTGAGTTGAGCATTTTCAGGCCCTTCAAAATGACAAGTTGGTCCACCCTAGCCCTTTAAATTCCATGGCCCATGATCCTGGGCCGGATGGTTCTAGGCCGGCCCTTTTTGACACCTTTCTAAATATAAGGCTATATCAAATCATTTTATCTTTATGTTTAAGCCCTAAATAGCCAGCAACACTACAATCTCTGTCATAGGTGATGGTGGAATGGCTACTTCAGGCACAAGTATTTTTGTTATAGTTGCAGCTGGCTGTTATTCTGGTGAGGAACTCAATTGACCGATTTCACCACTTCTCTTATCATCTCTTTTGGTTTCTTCCATGTATATATCTTCTCCATTTTCTATTGGATGTGATGAATTTATCTCAATTGTTTTTCTTTGCTGTAATTTTTATGTCTTCTGTTGACTATTTGCTCTGATTGATAATTGAGCTTCACTTTTATTCCGACATGATATTTTCATCTGAATTTGGGGGTTTAGGTTCTTTTCGAACTACAAAGATTTTTTTAATAATGAGATTTTAAACTTTTTGGTACAGGGACTCATTAGAATTTGTTTCTAAATTTGGAATGAGTGGTTTGCAAGATATGCTACGGTATATAATAAAAGGGATATATAAACCTAACTTCAATTAATACGAAAGTGAATCCTTCGTGGTTTTCAACTTCCCACCTCTCTATTTGGTTGCATCTTTAATTAATTCATAATGATACTTCATAGTTCTGTGGGTTAGACAATAAAATAATAAAGAACCAATAAACAACAGATAACTTACATAATATATATATATATATAATATATACTATATATATCTATTACTATATCGTCTCTATAATATAGATATAATCATAGATATCTAGTATCTATATCCTCTACTATATATACATTACTTTACTTATCATATATGAAGGTAACATGCTATCTATCATTATATTCTGGAAGATGTTTTGCAATTAATAGTAACTTACATAACTTCATTAATTTCTCATTCAATGAAACTAACTGAAACTTCCAACAACGTTTCATTCAAAACGTACGCGGACATTGGTTCTCTTTTCCATGTTGTGGCAAGAAGCTAGGTTATGGAAAGTACTATTGCAAACACTAGAAGATAAGACATTAATCAAATCTCATATTATTTTCATTTTCACTTGTATTAAATTGGATGTGAATGCAACCCTACCTTTTGACCCTGTGGAGGTGAGGTTTAGAATTGTTTTAGATAGACCCAAAGTGGAAACTTATCAAAACCAACAAATATTAGAAAAAACTAGAATATGAACAAGTCATACTTAAGTGATATTATCACCTAAACAGAAATTAAATAAACCTTTTTAACAATGTTATTTACCTAAAACATTGAGAAATTGCTGATGATATAGTATAAAGTATGTGTTAATCTAAATGATATCGAACATCCGATACGACAAATCAAAAGCGGATACACATACACACATACATATTCTACAAAGAAAAGTAAAAAACGAAACTAAACATACTAGAAAAATGATAGAAAAAGGGTAAACATTACTAACCCTATACCCACCAAATTCATCACAATATAAACAGATCCTTGCATGGAACTCATTGTCCAATGTATTTCTGATTGGGTTATATGTAAAAATCAACGAAACAACGTAATCTGAGTTGATGAGTCATAAGATTTAAATTAAAAATATAATATCATAATACTCAAAATCATTAATGATCAAACTCCATCAATAATTAGTCATAATTGACACCAAGGAATGGGACCCGGAGAAACATTTCACAGAGCTAGACGAAAGAAACAATTAAGAATGCAAGAGTACACAACCTTTAATGATATGTGGTAGTTTGGAGAAAATTCTTGACCTCATTTTTTATAGGTGAATTTACATTACACAGAATCTCCATCTTTATTGGAAATTTCCCCATAAACACAGGTCAGGGTTACTACTCAAGTACCCATATTTTAGAGTGTGTATTGTATTATTTACTTTCTTAATTTTCTTTCCCTATATTTGCGAGAAGGTTTCCCTCGTCCCCCATCCTATATTTCAAGAATTGTCAATTCACCAGTGTTTATGATATGATATTAATGAGATGATCGTTGTATTTTTAATTTTGATCTTGTGATTCTAAACTCAGAAAAAAGTTATCAACAACTTAAGTTGTGGCATCACTTTGCCAACCAACCATTTCTGATATTTGGAGTAATGAGTTGCATACATGATTTTGGTTGCAATTTTAATGACTTGGCGGACGTAAGAGTTAGTAATTTTTTTCACCTTTTTATTTCACTTTGTCATATTTACGTTTTCCATTTTCCTTTAATAAAATATTTGGTTATTTCCATATCCCCTTTTTTTTTATCTTAACCCAAATTGTCTGGTATCTATCATGGATTTCTCGTATTTATTGTAAAATTTCTCAATATTTATGATTGACTTGTTATGATGCCTTCTTCATTTTTTCTTTTTGCATTTTAGATAATATTTTGAACAATGAATTTCCAACATATTGTCGTCTAGCTCCATCGCTTAGAACTCACTCATAAGTCATGAATCGCACAGACTGTGTTCTTTGTATATGAAAATACAAAGAGACTTAATTTTTTGATGTTTGATATGTTCCTTTCCATTTCCTTGATTAGATATGTTCTTAGTATTTACTTGTCCAAAAAATTGGAGTTTCAATTCAATTTTGGATTCCTTTTCAAATTGATTTGATG
The DNA here is from genome assembly GCA_027704765.1 of Solanum habrochaites. Classification (NCBI taxonomy): domain Eukaryota; kingdom Viridiplantae; phylum Streptophyta; class Magnoliopsida; order Solanales; family Solanaceae; genus Solanum; species Solanum habrochaites. Next base: position 60,891 of record JAKWJA010000506.1, on the reverse strand, counting down.
TTTTATTGTGTTTGGTTTTATAATTGATAACTATGGTTAATTAATGGTGAAGTTGGTTTAGAGTTCTTTAGTCAACTGACCTAGTTCTATACAAGATTCATTATTAACCATTTTTCCTAACCCTAGCCATGAATTACAGTTGTATATGAGCAGAGTTTTGGAATTGGAGCATGTTATTGTTTAAATGTCACTATAAGATGATGATAAGATGATGGTGATGGATTGAGTGTATCAATTGAATTTTTTGATGAATGACGGTAAGATCTTGAAGAATGTTTTTGAAAGCTATTTAGTACGACCTTTATGATTATGATTTTCATACTCAAATAGTGTTGGTTTATGCTTGATGATGGATATTTAATAGAATTATGATGATGTGCATAGATTAGAAAGATGATTAATGATGATATGAATGGCATGTTATGAATATGTGAATGTGATATCATGGTAAGGTATGATGCTACAGGTGAAGATAATTCTCTTGTTGCCTTATATGATTTATTGTGATGTGTTTGATCTCCAATAATGATGTATTGTATGAAAGGAATTCTCATCCTATACCCTAATAGCTAATGAATGATTATACAAGGGGTTAGTCTCCTATGGCCTATATTAATATTTGATGTTAAGAATGACCTAAAGGCATTTAAAAGAAATTTTGTTTAGCACCCAAGAGAACTAGTAGAAGGTGTCCCTTTTTCCAAGAAGGTAATTAGTTCACTAATGGTTCTCAATGCAGGGATACTAAAATGCAAATTTCTTACATAGTTTTCCACGTTTTATCTCTAGTTTCCTTAACTATGTTTCCCCCCCTTAGGAATGCAAACTAGGGATTCCCCCTATAATGTTTGTCATATTTTGGTTATGCTTGGAATTAGATCACCTTCTTATGGTTAGGGTTTCATGAACCGATTTCCATTTTTTTCTTAGCCACTAGTCTATTGTCAGTTAATGTGATTGATTCCGAAAGTACAATTAATGACTTGAAGTAAATAATAAGGACTTATAACTAGGGTAGACTTAAGGTGTACTAACTAAGTATAGGTAAGGGTATCATACTTTTACCTATGTGATTAGCCAAGTTGACCTTGAGGGGAGTCATCGGAGGTTTTGTTCTTATGCACTTGTTGGTTATATAAAATGTATCATGTGTGAGCCTATATGATGTTGCTCTTATATGATTTGTTTCATTTGATGAACTTTATATTGGTCTATAAGTTGATATGTAATTTTGGTGACTACTCAATGATGTTATTAAATCATAGACATTACTTATGATCTCTTTCTCTTTACTTGATTATGTGGGTTATGGGCTTCACCTGAGGATTGCACTGCAGGTCTGGGATGGAATCGTTATAAGATTTTTGATATGCTTTGATGATATGAACACTGAACATGTTATGTATATGAACTTTACGTAGTGTTGTTACTATTATGAAATATGAGTTATGTGTTACTTGTTTTTGATCATTTGCTTGTATATGCTCTCATATATTACTTAAAAATGAATTGATCATGCTAAAGGATAGATCTATCTATCTTCATAAGGGAGAGTCTATGTAAGTCCATATACGATATGTGAGAAGTCTAAGTACACTTCAACGTGTAAAAAGTTTTTAATTTACAACGCATTTTTTTTCTCTACTATGATATGTCATGATGTATGATAGGATAGTGGTAAGTCCTCTTTGATGACCAAGACGCCAGTTTTACGTCAGTGGGGGTGCTCTCCTCGGGTGTGGGACACCAATGGTCAGGATTGAATATGAAGAATGAATGAATTTGTGGACCGGGGGTTGTTAGATGTAGGTGTAAAGGGAAGAAAGGTTAGTAAAGTATAGTTGCATTCTTGTTAAATAGTGGTGGTATGAATGTCTTAGTTGTCCGCTTAGAGTGCAGTGAGATTGGGGGCGTCCACTAGAAACATAATGTGCTAGACTAGGCAGGGAATGGTACACTGGTTGATGAATCGTTGGATATGCATTTTGATCCAATGTTGCCCATCATATTATTTGTTTACTTGGTTAGTAGTAACTTCATGAAATGTGTATCTTTCAACACTTTAATCATTAACAAAAGTTCTTGTCGTATCACCATATAAACAATTATCAATGATAGAAAAAGTAATTCAAGACATATTGATACTGGAACATTCAGGAGAAATATCATAAGAAAACTAGTTTTCTGTGAAAAGAGAACATATCTAAATATAGGAGCTCTCTTGGTAGCTTGATGTGGTACCTTGTATCCTTTTTGTTTGAAAGGGTATCCAACAAATGCCGTGGTGTTGCCCTGATTCAAATTTCTTTTTGTGGGACTTGAAATTGTAGGAAAACAAAGTGCAATCCAATATCTTCGTAACAATTGTTAGATGAAAAACGTACAATGCAATTAGTGTTTTTCCAGAGATATTTGTGCTTCCTTCCATCACAAACATTTTGTTAGTGTTTAATAAGGGACTGATATTTGGTTTGAAATTGTCGTCTATTTAAGATATGAAGGCTTTCCATAACTTTTTTCGTGCATTACTTTGGCCTATCTGTACTGTGTCCAAGTTGATCTAACTATGGTAATCCACCATCTTTAAAGAAATATCGCAATTATCATATTTGGATTTGTGGTATGATCTACATCGGTCAATTTGTAGTATTAAAAATTTTTCTTATAATATGTACTTTACTAGAAAGGTATCATGTATATTTTCATAGATATGTGATACAAAAAGAGTTTCAGCAAAAGGCTAATTTAATAACAATGCCACAAAATTTTACCGTCATAAACTGCGAGATGTGGTAAATATTAGAAGCAATAAAATAGAATCAATAGTATAAGAGGATAACAACACATCTAGTCTTCTTTAATTGTGTTTTTTGGGAGTATTAAAGCCTTAGGTGATGGTCAGAAATTTGCTTAACTTCAACCGTAACATTTTTTTTCAAAATTTATCCAAAGAAGGACAACTGTTCACACTAGAAGAAGCATTCTCATTAGTGTAAACATTTCAGAAATTCATAAGTTTGGAATTGAAAAGGGGAAGAGTTCAGATATTTCCTTGTTTCAGGAACCTGTGACTCTTAGCAACAAACTAAAGAAATCTACATGCATAGGAAGCAAGTAGTTGTGTTGAGTTTTAGAATGGGAGGCTCTGATGTTGGGCCACCAATCGATAGGTGTGGGATGTAGTCCGTCATAGGGTCATATCGGGTGCATCGAAATATTCTAGGCTTAAATAAAATTCATTCTTGAAATTGGGCTCTATAAATGTCTTTAAAGGCGTAGTAAATTGGATAAATCATCAGATGATTCTTTGGGAAGTGGATACTTTCTGAAGTTGGTTTTTACAGTTGACCAGTACGAGCCATAGAATGGTCTACATACCTTAGGTCCCAATCATAGATCATCTTCCGCTAGTATTCTTAAAGGTCTATTTGGGTCTTTTCTATGTATTTTAATGACTATGCCACATCATTGGACTGATTCTAATACCTTAGCTCCTCTCAATCCCTAATCTAACCTAACTCAACTCTCTCATTCTCCCTCAAATTCCCAATTCACTCCAAGTTCAATGCCCCTCTAAATTCTCTCTTCAATTTCTAGGAAGACGCTAGGGTTCCAATCCACAAGTCTCCAATTGTCTTCTTTTTCGGCCAGCTTCCATTTACTAGGTATAACTGCTGGTTCCAGTTCTAGTAAGAAGCTAGAGTTTCAAGCTTATAAAAAGTAAAGAATATATTTTTATTTTTTGGTCCCTTACAACTACAAATATGGTTAATTTCACCAAACGTCGTTAATTTAACAATATTCAACAACACTTCGTGGTGACTACCATGAGATAATGAGTTAAAAGACATGTGAAGAGAAAAAGATCACACACCTTGTCTTTTTGCACATAATAATCGACACACAGGAAACTTTTTACATTAATTAATCTCTCTCAAGTTTAGGAAGAAACCTAGGGTTCCAAGCTTCAACGTCTCCATATTCCCCTCTTGCACTTATAAATGTCTCCAACCATGTATCTATCTCTACCTACATGGGGGGCCTATGGGTTGCTCGTAATAATTTTACCCTATACACTTTTTATTTAGGTTGGTCCTTAGGATTGTTAGATTATCTAGCTTGAAGCGATTCTCAAAATCACTCAAATTATAAATGTTTCATCACATCATAGATTGAATCAAATAAAAATTAACTCTAAACCTCTACATTACGCTAGGAGACTAGTCCCTTGAACATTCTTTTTCATTTAATCCTTATTTTCTTATTTCACATTAATGGTTGAGTTAAGACCACACAAGCTCTATCTCTTTTTGTGGGGAGGACACATCAACCCTATTCTTTACGGGGAGGATATTCATCGTATGTTACGAAATTCTGTAGCTCCTCACAACTAAAGGTAAAATTAAATATGGTAATAGCCAAATTCTTGTTGATTCTACATTCAAATGTTTCCACATTTTCAATCATCCATTTCCGATGCTAACTCAGGATGCATTGCAACGATAACATAACCATCTGAACCCTCTGGTAGGATTCAAGACAGGGCTGCTAGTCAATCTAAGTTTCAATCTGCAAAGTTTTTCACACAATCATCTGAACATTGAAACTTGATGACCATCTTCTGAGTCAACCTATCATAGCGAGGCTATGGATAAAAAGATTTCACGAACACCTCTATAATATAACCCGCTATGGATGAAAAAATTCATGAACCTTCTATAATAACTCGCTAGACCTAATAAACTTTTGATATATAATAGCAGAGGTAGGTTTTGGTCATTGTTTCACCTGCTTCTATCTATCTATCTTCTGCAAATCCACTCGACGTCTCTCGATACAATGTGTGTGTAAAACAAAGAAAACACCTGATTGCAATCCGCACGCAACATTTGTTAAACTTTAGCGAAAAACTAATTAGCATGAGAGTCTTCAAACCAACTCTCAAATGACTTTGCTGTTCTTCGTCATCCTAAGTAAATGAGGATATCATCAATAAAACACTACGAACTGATCAGAAGTCCAAGTACTATTTTGACCCTATGTTCATCAATCCACTAAAAGTTGTGCCGGAGCATTGGTTAGCCAAATGACATAACTATACATTCTTATCACCATACATCGTGTCCGAAGGTTTGTTCGGAATGTCACTATCTCTAACTCTAAAGTCGATGAAACCCAATCCTGAGGTATATCTTTGAAGAATCGATAAGCACCCGAAGTTGGTAAAAAACAAGTCATCAAGCCTGGGGTTATGATACTTATTCTGATTGTACCTTGTTCACCTGTATATTGTCATGCACATTCTGAGAGACTATCTTCTTCTTTATGAACCACACTGGTGCAAACCCCACTGGTGAATACTAGGGGATGATCAACCTTATTCTAGAAGGTCTTTCAACTACTCTTATATTTTTTAATGCTCTATTGTGGCAATTTTTTAAGGGGAATAAATAGGTTGGGTATCTAGCAGGAGATATTCCGAAGCTCGATTTTCCTTTTTGGGAGGAATTCCCGGGAAGATCTTATGGAAACACTTCTGGAAACTCATTAATACTGGAACTGACTCAGAGTTGGGGTTTTATTAGATTAATCCTTATGCCGAACTCGATGATCGAGATAACCCTTAGGAGATCATCTTTTGGTCCTTAGATAAGAAATGAATCGACCCATAGGCATTAAGCTACTACCCTTCCATTCTAAGACTTGGTTTCATTTGCAAAATGAAAAGAAAAATCCTAGTTCTACAATCGACAAGGCATAACAGGAATGTTAACCACAACCAATCCATGCATGTATTACTCGAAGTCTACTATCTACTCTATAAGATCTACTGAGATGAATTTCTAAGATACTGTTGGACAGGAAATTTCTTGGTATCCTCTTGTCTACTAAACTATAACGGTCACCAACTAGAGTAGAGACTAGAAGTTCTAAAGAGACTCTGGACTGACACTGAATTGTACTGTATGTAAGAATTACAAAGAAAGAATTAGCCCCTGGATCTAACAATGCATAAATTTCAAGGTCAAAATCGTACTATACCACTGAATACATCAAGAACCTTCTCAAGCCTGGGACACTGAAGAGCATACAACCTGTTCTGGCGCTGACCGCCACCTATAGCAGATGAGTTACCCTGCTAACTTGGGAGACTTGTTGGTGCTGATGAAGTTGTAGATTGAGATCTCCCATTTCCACCTCTTTGACCCTTTCTAGAAGGACAATCTCTCAACCTGTGACCATACTGACCGCACCCGAAACACCCTTCCTTTTCTGTAAGGCACTCGCCTGTCATGTTACCCTGCCTAAAGTTAATGAATTCCTGGGTTTTTTCTTATCTCAACTTTATTGGGAAAAACCTATCTAGAAAGGTCTCACTAAAACATTCCCAGGTAATAGGAGTTGCATCTGTGCCCTTATTATCCTTCCATTGAGGGGTACAGATATGAGGCACAACTTCATTCACTACTGTATGCAACCTCAACCCGATCATCCCCATAACCTGCATAACATCCAAGATCTTCTTGATCATCCCAGAATTCTGTGGATCCTCATTAGTTTGCGCTCCTAGAACTCAGGCGCATTCATCCTAACAATGTCACTAACCCTTCTGCTATGGATCCACCATTTCCCATGCATATGAGCTTGAACCCGCTGATTGTTTCTGTTTCGTGACACTCTGCCAAAATCTGAATGGCATTCCTGAATTCAGCTTGGGAGACTTCTTGATCGTGGACTGGACAGTTGTGTTTTGCATATCTGATACCAAAGTTTTTGCAACGCCTCGAACTACCTAGAATGGTATAACCGCGGGACTAGGACCACAACTGATCCAAGCTAAAAACGCTAATTGACATGATCACTGAGGACACTAAAGAATATAAAAATTTCGTAATCATAAATCATACTTTAATCAAACTATGGGGTATAATGAATACACTATCACTGATATTTGAAAAATCGAATGTATAAAAGAAAATTAACTCATGCTAAGTTGAAACTAACTATGTATTAAAATATGCCTCTAAACTTACACAAATGCAGGCACAAGCCCAAAAATTCTAGCAAAAACTAAAACTAAAGGATAAACACTGAAAGAACTCAGATATCAGCCTTGGAGGATGAAGGACTCACCGTTGAATCTCTGCTGACTGGAGATCATAGAAATCAATCGAAGCCCCCGATCCTGGATACTGGAACCTGAAAACCAACATACAGAAGATGTAGTTACACGTTGTGTCGTATTTGAAGGTACTGAGCAATGTTGGATTGGGAAACTGAAATAAAACATAAGCTGAACAAGTCCAAATCAAGTATCAGAAATCTAAACAGATTACTGAATGTTAGATAACCGATTGCAATGACCAATATATAACATTGTTGAATCTTAATATTGAATATACTGATAAATTGTCATGCCAATATATTACACCATAAATTATGGAGATTCTAATACCGATAATAAACCTACATAGATAATGTGGAGTCCGATGTATACCGACCCATCGAGAGGACCCAATATACCCTGCCAAAGATAAAAGGCATACTGGCGTGATCTGACGCCCACAGAGGAGACTACAACCTACTCGCTAGACTACTTCTTGGACTATTTGGTACCTCTTGAACCCCAGTCCAACTCGTATTATGCTACTTCCCATGAATTAAATGATTAGACATTATGACTGAATTCTGTATGACTAGATAGCTCAGCCTGAACATGGCAAACTGAGAGTGCAATTTTACATCTAATATTATGCATTAATAACTCAAACTGTATATCTGAAGTATTCAATTTGGATCATAGTATATGATCTTCTTATTCCCGCGAACATATGAATATGTCAGCTGAAACTTTTTATGTTAATAATATATTAGATTTTAATTACTATTGGTTCATCATGTAATTACGTTATCTCAATATTTACTTTAGACGCTATTTGTTGTTATTTTTTTGTCATCTATCCAAATGTTTTGCACATGTATTTTTACGTTATATGTTTCAGTCAGTCAATATGAACATGTAAAAAGAACTACTATTTTTTATTTTTTAGAACTATTTTTGTTTGTATATTGTTGGGAAAATGCATGATTACTCCCTCAACCTATGCCTGAAATCTCAGAAAAACACTTATTTTACACTAATATCCTATTACCCCCAACTAATTTTATAAATAGTTTTTTTACCCTTTTTCGGCCTACGTAGCACTAGCTTGAAAAAGATGTCAACACACACTAGACTCACAAGATAGTGCTACATAGTTGTATTTGCAATAATTAGTAATAAGTAAGATATATTTGTTCTAATAAAGATAATGAGAATAGTTGACTTTCAAATAAATTTTACAATAGTCGTAAGTTTTAATTTAGTGGTAGGGACAAAATGAAAATGTTATTAATAATATTGAAAAAAAGATTTATTTGGGTATAAAGATGATTTTTAACGATTCATATAGATTTTCACATATTTTCATATTGTTTGCGAAAGAACTCAGAATAATTTAAAAAAATATATTCTGAATTTAAAATATCTTGTTAACTTGATAATACATTTGTAACATATATAAATATAAAATATCTTGTTAACTGAATTTAAAATATATATGAACTTTTCTTCCTCGAAATTTTTTTATTATTAGATCACCGGAGAAAGAAAATGTAATCCTCGCCTAATTCTTGTATTGTTGGCAGAACATTAAGCATGTCATAAAATGAGATTATCATCACAACCATTGCACTTAACAAGTTTACAAAGGAACCACTTTAGACACTGATTTAAACTTTTATCTAATAAATTATTACGAAAAGGAAACACAAGTGTTGTCATAAAAAACTAATTGCACAAGTATACCTGATCAAATTGTATATTTCTGTTTGACAAAGAAACATGTCTTTCCACTCACATTCAATAGTAATCACCATATACTAAACTCGGTTTCGTAGGGCATCAGACGAACAGTTCCGTGTCCGTGACCTTCGATCGAGACCCCCATTCCCCACTCCTTACAAGAGCTTACGGATGACTCAACACAGTCCTGTAGGTTGACCTATTGTCCGTGGTTTGAATTTGCAGGCAGTTATGGGGAAATGCAGTTGGTCACGTTCAAATGATAATTAACTGTTGAACAAAATGAATTAGAGGGTGTCCTATTAGACCTACCCACATCAATAATTAATTATTTCTTTCCATAGCCACCGACTTTGCTAAAATCAGACCTTCGAATAAAATTTTATGCCTATTTTAGTAAAGACCATCCGAAACGGCCCTGACGACGGAACCAACGACGGGGCATCGGGCAGACGACGGACCGTCAGTCCTGGCCGTTGTTTGGCCCGACAACAACTTTCCCAAAGGTCTTTTTGATGTTTTCCACTCCGTTTAAACCCTAACTTACGTCATTTTGGCCCTAAATCGTCATATTTTAGTCAGTTTAAGCCTGTAAACATGATTAAAACATATCCAAGTCAAATCATAAAATCAAAACCTAAAAAATTAGAAGCAAGAGTGGACAAAAGCACAAGAACCCTAGTTCAAGAACACCACAAGTTCCAGCAGTTCCAGCCCCAAAAGTTAAGTATTTTTCCATGGATTTCATCACACGGCATGTGAGATTTCAGTAGTGTGTTCCTTTTATCCATTGGGTCCCTAGTTTTCAGTCAAATTCTTCAATCTCTTATCATGATTAAGCCTAGGTTTCTAGAACTTTGGCAGAACTTCATGAATTTATTAAATATATATTGCAAATCAGATTATCATGTTATTACTCATATTATCGCTTGAATTTCATAACCTTAGCCTTGTATTTGTTTAGTTCTTGAATTACACATGCTATGTCAAGTAATTTCGACACTTAAGATTCATGCCATCAGTTATAAATGCATAATTACTAAATTAATTATTGCTTCCTCATTTGTATGTCAGTTTTGCGTTGACTATCCAGTATTTACGAAACTCAACATAATTCAGTTAATTTACAAAATTCTTGGAGTAAGAAATAATACCGATTGGACTCGGATTTAGCGTACACATTGTCCCAGAACTACTAGCCAAGTAGGGTTGTAAGTTCCCATCTGTGGCAATCAGTTTTAGTTTTTTAACACGCCAGCAAGAATTTCTACCTTTGTCATGGTATATTGGGTCCTCTCGATGGTGCTATACATTCGGCTCACATTTATCTCATGTAGTTTTATCATCGTTATTAGTAGATCCCACCACAAATGTCAGCATGTTATAAATTAGTCATTGCCATCAGTTGTTTACTCAGAATTTTTAAGTTTACATGTCATATTTTATACTTGCTTTTAATATGCTTTTTTAAGTTATGTTTTATTTCAGCTCTACTCTAATCCTACTGCTCGTACCTTTCAAGTACACTACCTACTGCGATACATTCTCCGTGAGGTAGGTTTCAGGCTCTCAATCCATATCAAACATATATCGATTTTCCGATCTCAAGTTCATCAGATTCAGTGGTAGTCCCTCATTTTTTCCGAGACAACCGTCATGAGTGTCATTTTAGTCTGTTATTCTTTAGTTTTAGTGTTTTGCTAGATTTAGCTGGGGGGCTTTTCTCCCAGTAATTTCAGTCCATTTAGAGCTATTTTCAGACATAGTACGATCACCTTAGAAGTGAGTTAATAATTTCTTTGTATTAAACTTATTGTTTCAAATATCAGTTTTTATAATAGGGGTATCCCATATTTCGATTTAATTATGATTTAGCTTCGCAACAATTTATATTCTTTAGTATGCTCATGATCTTGCTAGTAGGGTTAGATTGGGATCACTTGTGGTCCTAGGTTCCGTGTCCGCGTCTCGGGGGTAGCTCGAGGCATAGCACAAATTGTAACATCCCATATCTAAAATAAACCAGAATTCTCTAGGTGCAACTGATGGTTACCATCTACAGACCGTAGTTTGATCTACGGCCCGTACTGTGCATCCATCGTTTGAGTCTTAAGCCCCCCCCTCCAAAAAAAAAAAACTCAACCCTGAAAATTTGACTAAGTGTCGAATGAAGGACGGGCCTATGGTCTATAGTTTGTGTCCTTTCAATCAAGACCCCAATCACCCACTCTCTGACAAGAACCATGATTGACCAGTACGGTCCGTAGATGGACCGTAGGTTAAAATTAGCAGACAGTTAAGGGAAAAGGTTGTTTGCGGTCAAATCAAAAATTGCCATAACTCTAGGCTCAATGATTTGGTGTCTCCACTGACCTATCAAATTATAGATAACTGAATTATCTTTCCATATCCACTAACCATGCTAAATTCAGACCTCTAAGTAAAAATTTATGACCATTTTAGTTAAAGGTCTGTCGAACAGATCCGACGTACTGACCTAATGACGAACCGTCGATTAAACGATGGCCAGTCAGTCCATGTCGTCTTTTGTTTCAACGACAATTAAATCAAGGTCTTTTGGTCTTTTTCTACTCAGTTTAAGCATAGAAGCATAACAAGAACTTACCTAGTCAAAATCATAAATCAAAACTTACAAAATTAGAAGCAAGAAAGGAGAAAAAGGTTAAGAACCCTAGTTCAAGAACGCAACAAGGTTCCAGCAGCTCCAACCCCGAAGTCTAAATATTTCTCTGTGGATTTTATCACCAGGTATGTGAGATTTCACTAGTGAGTTCCTTTCACCTATTAAATCCCTAGTTTTCAGTCAGTTTGAAATGTTCTGACCTTTCCAAAAAATCGTAACTTTTGAAAGAAATGTGAATTTTCTTTAAGGCGCAATAATCATTCTTTCACACTCTCTTTTGTTATCTATAGATAGAGGGATTTCCTCTCATCTTAAAACAACAAAAATTTTGAACGTCTTTTTCTTCTGCACGATTAATTATTCAAGTACTATACTCATGTTAAATGACTCACTGAGACCATTCTTTTTGTATCAATATACTTGTATATAAAATCGTTCAATCCTAAGAGGATCTATTCTATTAAACCTCGGGTATTAAGGGGAATAGTGTTTTAGGGGATTGTGCATTAATTTTTTCCTTTCGTTTCATTCATATTGTTTAGATCCCTGGTATATGTTTTTTTAAGTCTTCATTTGTGTTTTTATTATATTAGTCTATTATTTTTATTCACTGTTTTTTTTAATTTTGTTGTTTATGTTTATGCATAATTATTGTTATAAGTATTTATTAATTCATATAAATATTATTTATTTATTAAAAAATATAATATTTCATGTTGATGTTCATCTAATTTTCCAAAAATATCAAATAGTAATGCTTCGCTAAGTTATAAAATCAAATTAAAGATGATTGATTGAATAATAAATAATAAGATGCTATAATTATTATTTTTCTTTACATTATTAATGTCTTTACTATGCAAGCTTGTATATAAGATAATATAGTATTTTAGTTTTAGTGACTGATAGATTGTAAGGAGGTATTTATTGAAATCTATGTTGAGTATAGGGGTGTTAAATGGGCAGGTGGGGTTGAAATTGGGATATTTAAATGGGTTGAAATAGAAATTTTGTTGGGTCTTGACCACCTAAGTTTACTTTGGGCTCGAATGGGCTAAAACACGGGTTGGATCTTGACCCGCCCAATTTGACCAGATTAATCTCAATAATTTAACATATTGAATTTACTTTTTTAATCAAATTTAATTTTCACTCAAGAATTTTTTTAAAAGGTAATAATGAATGATAATCCTAAATATGTTAAATAGATAATCATTCAATACATTCAATAAGGAACTATCTTACTAAAATGTTTTTAAAATGGGTTGAAATTGGAGATTGAATTGGACTCAATTGCGGATTCTCTTCAAATGGTTTAGGCTTGAATCAGTTAAGATTAAACTCAATTCAAATTATTATGAGCCCACCTCTTAAAATTCTGGACTGGTTACCTATGTTGGGTTCATTTTTGACACCACTAGTTGAATATATGATCTTGAATGTACTGTTTTAGAAGAAGACACTTTGCTATAAGCATTTTGCTTGATATTTTAAGATAAAAGATCTTGAAAATTTACACTATTTTCTGGGGCTAGAAATATCATATAGACAGGATGACATTCTCATCTCCTAGAAGAAATTTACTAATGATCTCCTGAAAGAGTATGACTTAATGAATTACACGGTGTCTACATCACCTCTTGGTTTCGCTGAGAAACTTAAGGCTACAAATGTCAAGCTACTATCATACCCCACTCACTATAGAAAGTTGGTACAAAAAACTCTATTTTTTCACAAACACAGGTATGAATATATCCTACAGTGTTTAACATCTTAGTCAATTCATGCAGTCACCTAGTACCATATTTGATGGTTGCTTATCGTGTTCTTAGGTATCTGAAAGAAGATTCTACATTGAAATTTTTCATTCAAAAAAGCGTGAATTTAATATCAATGTTTATCAAAAAAAAAAAAGTCTAGGTGGATTTTATTAGATTGAAGTCAAAGAAATATGCCACAATATCTCTGTCATCTTCAAAGGCATAATATAGAGTTGTGAGACAAGTGGTGAGAGAACTAGTATGGTTTGAGAGATGCCTAGATAATTGACAAGTGAAATTACTTCGCTATAATACTCAGCAACATTCATATTCAATATTGTTTTTTTTTTCATAAAAAAAAAACCGAACACAAAGAAGTGGATTGTCATTTTTTTAGGGACAAACTTCAAAAAGAACTTGTTGCACTCCATCACATATCCACAAATTCCCAATTATCAGACTTCACCAAAGCAACATGAGATTATGTGCACTGTACTTAATCAAATATTCATAGTGATTAGTTACTTAATTAGGTCGATTAGGAGTCTGTCAAAGTTGTTATCCAATCCGCACACAATCATTTAGTAATAAAGAATAATTACCCATCTTACCCTTAGCCCTTCCCAAAAACAAGACAAAGAAGAAATTATAACAATATAATAATCAAGAAACTCAAATTTATATAATAAGAAGAAGACAAGAAGGATAAGATCGAGGAGAAAAATTTTCTTATATTCAAGTGAATCTGTTAATGGTGAGTGATTCTCCATTTTATAGTGTTGATATATCACTCCAGAAGCCATCTAATTATAATACCTATTATCTGGATGTTCTTATCACCTTTGAGTACCTATACATGAAGTCCATTTTAATGTAGATAAATCTAATGGATAATCCACATATACTGATACAATGAGTTTACAACACCTCCCTTTTGGATATCCATAGATTATGTGCCTCGTTAAAACCTTATTTAGCAAAAAACCCAGTGGAAAACAGCCTAGTGAAGGAAAAAGAGTACACTACCTCATAATTAACGCCTTTGAAATGTTTGCCTCGTTAAAAACCTTACCCGGAAAACCAACTTTGGGATAAAACCATATTTAGGAAAAGAGTACAAGGTGTATTTCACTCCCCTTGATGAAAACTTTACTTGATAATCTCAGATACGGCACATTCCAATCTTGGATCTCAACTTCTCAAAACGTTAATGTTGTCCAATGGCCCTTTAGTGAATATTCAACAAGCTTATCCCTTTGAAAAAATTTGTTGAACCTTATATCTCACCCATTTTGTTTGAAGATCATCCGTGAAAAAGAACTTTTGTGATATTCCTCTGTCCGGTCCCTCCTTTTAATCTTCCTTTCAGTGAGCTATACTGGGCCGTATTCTCTTCCGTAAATTGTGGTTTGGTATATTCTTTTTTCAAAGAAAAACCACACATTTTTCCTGAAATGATGGGTCATTGATCTCAACAACGCACCTCGACTTTGCTTCATGAATGGCTATTATTCCTGTATGATTTGAAGAAGTGCACCACGTTTTGTTCATTGATCCCAAGATATTGTTGGTCTCCAATTTAAACAAATAGCGTGTTTTATGATCGAGCTTTATGCGATTAGATAAATATCCCTGTCATCTTCGTAAACCAATCATTTCTGACTTGGTCATTGGATAAATAAAAACCCTGTCCATGGTCCCCCCCCGAAGATATCAAAATATATGTTTTAACAACCATTCGAATGTCCCTTCTTGTTAAGGATGAACGAATCTTGCTAGTATATTATTTGGCACCATAGATGTCTATCGAGTATTGTTAGCAAGTACATTAGTGCCCCGACTGCACTAAGGTAAGGAGTTTCATCACCAGAGCTCTTCATCCTTCTCTTAAGGGTCGACATTGGATCTTTAATTGATTTCAAGTGATCTTACCAACATGTGAGTATCAATGGATGGTGAGTTATCCAGTAAAAAATGGCTTTAATATCTTTTTTGTGTAGTTGATTGATGAATGTATTCCCTTGGACTAATTCTCAATCTTAGTACAAGACAAAATTTTTGGTCTTGCCGATTCTTTCATTCATTCCAATTCCTTTTCAGACATTCAACCTCTTCATCAAATCTCTTTTTGAGTGGCCAATGATGTTCAACATCACATACACATACACAGCTACTAACAATTCAGATTTCGAGTTTTTAATAAAAATGGCAGGACAAATCCGACAGTTTTGTACCCTTTCGTTAATAAATATTCACTCAGACGATTGTACCTTATCCTCCCTGACTGTTTCAATCCATACAATGATTTCTGAAGCTTCATTGAACAATTTTCTCTTGAATCTTTGTCTGCTTCAGGTATTTTTAATGCTTCAGGTATTTTGAATACTTCACGAATTTTTATGAAAATATCGTGGTCCAATGAGCCATATACATAGGTTGTGACAACGTCCATTAGACGCATTTCAAGTTTCTAATGAACTATCAGATTTATGAGATATCTTAAGGTGATTGCATCTACCACAAGAGAATATGTCTCCATATAATCAATATCAGGTCTTTGAGAAAAACCTTGAGAAACAAGTCGGGCTTTATATCTCACGATTTCACCTTTCTCATTTATTTTTTACAAAATCATTTGTACCCCACTGACTTGATACCTTCATTGTGTCAGATTATTCAAAAAGGTCCGCAACTTCCACAGTTTTTCTAAGTGAGCATTCTTCTCCATTTTGGCCAATCCATTCTCTATCTATATTTGTGAACAGATTTTGATTCAAAATCTTCATCTTGTTGGATTTTAATATCAACATTATCGGCAAATATGTTGTCAATCCCAATATCATTCGGTTCCACAATTTCCTCGTCGAGACATAATTCACTGAAATTGCATTGTTTTTCAGAAGTTTTGAACCTTCTCGGAATTTCATCATGTGTTATGACTTGGGGGGTCTCATCTGAGAAATTTATTTCACCCCTGATCATCTTGATTATTTATTCCTTCTCATTTTGAGAATTTTATTCCTTGGACAAATGTCTACCACGTTTCAAATGTGTGTCTATCCTCTTGCTTAAACTATTTATCCCGCTGGGACCTCACTTCGATTTGGAGCCTAGCAGCTGGATATGCGATTTAGTAATCCTTGGATGATTAGTAAATCATCTGGTATAGCGATTCGCAATAATTCTGTATATTAATTATTTTTTAACTTCTTGCGTCACTTGATTTTTCGGAGGATCTAGATTGATATAGAGATGATAAATTCCAATTTATCTCTTTTCCCAACTGCTTTGTCTCCCCTTAATCTTGGGTATACTGATTTCATGCAAAATGACAAATCAGTCAAATCTTGCCTTCAAAATAAATCTCGAGTCATATGCTACAATATTTTATGTTGGGAGATTCATACCCACATATTATCCCAACCTTCTTTGGGGCCCATCTTTGTGCGTTGTGGTGGGAGCCCATTGCGACATACACCGCACATTCCAAAATTCTAAATGGAAGCTGTTTGTCTCTTGACCAAATCCCATTGTAATGGGTAGAAATTCATGATAATTGGTCACCTATTCGCACAATGTTGCTGCATGGCCAAATACATGGCCCCCCATAGAGATAGAGAACTTTGTTTCTCAGGCGTAATGGTCTAGGCTATCAATTCAGACGTTAAATCAATGGTTCTGCGAGACCATTGTGAGTATGAACTGTGCACTGGATGTTCAACTATTATAAACCAGTAGACTACATAATCGATTAAAGTCCCTGACATGTACCTCACCATTCAGTATCTAGACGGATTGTCCTGTATTTTATATAAGCGTGTCAGAAATTGTGCTTTAAATCTCATTATTCAGCCAACATCTCGCAAAAGTTTGAGTTTGATAATAAACACACATGTGACCATCTTGTAGAAAATCTCTCAAGACCATATAATAATTTAAAGGTCCACATTCAGGTTTATTGATCAACTATATCACCCCGTATACGTTCCGAAACGCAGGGGATTCAATTCCAACCTTCAAATCGAGGTTTAATGATCAATTTCTTGAGAACACGCAGCACAAAAATTTCTTTGAGATTGAAGGATATTTGGGCTCTTCAGGTGCGCCCAACAGGGCGGGGTTGGAGCAATTCTCACTTTTTTGTGTATCATGTTCATTCGATATGTCCACAACCGTCTGCTAAATGGATAAATTCATTAAAGTAGTAAAACCTTTGTTTCTACGGCAAGTGATTGAACTGTACTGTACTTTATAGTACAACCCAGAAGAAATGCGGTAATTTTTCTCCATAATTTTCTTCTCTACATTAATGTTTGGTAATATAATAGGTATCAACCTTTTCTCATTATTCGTCTCAACTGATAGCCATTTTTTGGCGAATAACTTTGAAAACTTTAATAAGTTTCTTTGAACTGTATACAATATAAGGTATTTCATGTCCAATTTGTCCCTCCTGGTAAGTAAAAGGTCGCTCCTTGGCTAGAAGCCCTCCAATTATTTGTTAGCTACCTTGATATTGTGTTGACATATTCATTTCATAACCAAATAGAAAACTATTTTCTTTTCTTTTAAATTATTTATGTGTTTTAGCACTATTAGAAGGCAGACTCCTCATTACTCTTCTTGAATCCAACTGGACAACTAGAGATTTCTATTAATTTTCCATTGAAAATAAAAAAAATACATTAAAAAAAGACGAAATAAACTAACAACGAAATTTCAACACTTTAACAGGAAGAACATGATACCTAAAAAGCAAATAAGTAAAATATTAACATACTTCATTTCCCATCTAAAATATCAAACATCAGTTTTCGATCTCAAAAGAAGTATCACACTTTCATATGAGGAATGTCACCAAAGGGGCCTAATAAAAAACATCATCCCTTTGAAAGCCAAATTTTCTTCCCAATATCCTTATCATATTTCTTTCTGAGATGTTGCCCCAGCCAAGCCGGATTATCACATCTTTAAGAGTCATAATGTGGACTCAGCTCGAGCATTGGAAGAGGAAGAACCACTTTTTATTTTCTTTCTTTTCCTTTTAAGGAATTTGGTATAAGATAACAAAATGTTTCATGTGTGCGATTGCATTTTCAGTCGTCAATGGCCTTTCATGCCACAACAAAGACAATTACTTTTGTGAGGAATTAATTTTGAGTGAACTCATATTCCTTCTTCTTTCTCCCTTTTATTATACCACCAATCTCCGACGATTGGTGTATGCGCCTCTATTTGTTCCACGTCTCTGTGCATTATTATCGCCCCTGATGATCATCTCTTTTTTTTTAACTGTTTTTACTTCAGATTGATCCACGTGCTTCCACCACATATGCCTCTCCAATAATGGATGCAGTTCCAGTAGGACGAACTTAATGCTTTTTCCCTTAAAAGAGCATCTTTGCCTCTGACCACAAAGGCATGAGATTAATGCAGAACATTTCTGAAAACCCTTGTTCACGATATTGTTGTTTGCAAGTATACACCATTTGAGCATGGACAGTAGTGTCTTTATCCCAACATGTCCCCTCATCTTTATAGGTCTCCCCACTAATTTCAATAGGGGTTATCTGAACACAACAGAGTTGTCTTCAAATTACATCTTGCAAATCTGAAATTTGAATGCATCCACTTCATAACGAGCTCGGGCAACACTGTTGCTTAGATATTCATATTTCCCCTTTAAAAAAATCAGTCCACAAAATTCAATTGGATTGTGTTTAACCGTCAGATATTCAAATCTCAGGCCCTCTAAAGATATGGCGAAGGAAAATCATGCTTTCGGCTTATAATCTTGCTAGATTCTTCATTTCCCTGAGTAAGATGGTCATCAAAACTTTTTGCAGCTAAGTGAATCTCAGCATCGAGTACCCCATGAAAGATATTCTTTCAGAATATCAATGCCTGCAGTCAGATGGATACATTCTTCGACATAATGAGATTTATGAGAGAAATTGGAATTAAATAAAGAATTATTTTATATATAGCCTTTTGCAAGTACAACTTCTTGTTGATAACGTATTTATAGAAGAAAACTCCAAGATATTATAAATAGTAAGAAAGACAATGAATATAAAGCTATAATCATGAAATTTTCTATTCCAGTGTCTCTTTCAATTCAAAGGGTAGTGCATCCTCTCATTTATCATGTTGAATAGTCCACTCCAAAGTCTCTAATTATAGATAACATATTTATCTTGGAAGTTCTTATCACCTTGGAAGGCATCTGTATAACATGAACATTTTAATATATCGGATAAATCTAATGAATAATCCACATATACTATACAATGAATTTACAACATAATAAATATTGTTCGATAAGATCGGAGAGAAAAAAATAGGTAATAATAAATTCAAGACTAACATTAATAGAATAATTAATAAATTAAAGGCAAGCAATGAAGCAGGTCAAAATATGCATTTTTCAAAATGTGAAAATTAATGTTTTTGTGTGTGTATCAAGTGGTTTTTTCAGGTAATTAATAATGCAGTCGGTGAATTTGCAAATCTTATTTGAACTTTGGTCACTCAATTGAAATTCTTGTCCCTAATAAACTATACTATAACATTAATTAATTTTAATTGATTAATTAATTCTCTTGTTTCTCTTTACTCAGTTTCAATTCATTAATTATTTTGATGGGGTTGATCTAGTAACTGTAAGCTAAAAATACCGTTTGAATTAATACTAAATTTTATACTCCTTTCATCCATTTTTATCATTATATTAAAAATAATTTTTCGTATTTACTAGTTTAATTTAAAAAATTAAAAAATAATTTATTATTTTATATACATCCTGTTTATATTTTCAATAGTTTAGATGACTTAGTACTACTGCCCCTTTTTTTTGCTTAGTTTTGTTCCTTTAGACTGGACAGCACACCAATTTAAAAAAATATCAAATTGACATTTGGACTATCTCCTTTTACCACACTAATCGTTTTTTGTACTAGGTCATTTGTGATCCCTTTGACTTGGTATATAATATTGGAAAAAAAAAAGGCATTTGATAGTTGTGGTCTAAAACAATAATGCTTAAGGTAAACATGTTTTCTTGTTTTTTGTAATTTCTTGATATGTTGAAAGTAAGGAAAAGTAAAAGTGAAAAACTATTTTTAAAATACGGAAAAAAGAGAGTAACTAATAAGGAGTGATATACTCCCTCCATCCATTATTGTTTGTCAGAATAAGATAATGCACAACCCTTAAGAAAAAATTAATACAAGGTGCAATTTGACTAATATAACTCTAATATCAATTATTATTAAAATGGTTTGTACTTTTTAAAAACTGTAAAAATAACTTTTTTCACATTAAAGTAGTCTTGTTACATTAAAATGACTATTTTTGGAAACCAATGATTATGTAATTATTAAGGGCAGAATTTAAAAAATTGTCAGACCAATAATTATGTAACTATTAAGGGCAGAATTAAAAAAATAATTTGTTAGGCCAATAATTATGTAATTATTAAGGGCAAAACTTAAAAAAAATGACTAACAAATTTTTTGATTATTCAAATTGATAATTAATTTTAGATATTATTTTTAATATACCTGACAATAATAATAAATGAAAACGAGGTAACATAAACTTTATTTTCTATTGTTTCTCAATGAACATGTCCAAACAACATATTGTTAAAGCTTTAATAAAACGGTAAAATAAAAATGTGTTTATTACTGTCTCTAATTTTTTAAGTGCATCTTTTTAACATATACAAAATGAGTGTGTCATTTCTTTGGAAATGAATCAAAAGAAAAAGTGTTTAGTGTTTAATTTTGTTTTGATTGATTGATCTGATTTGTACATTTAGTTTGTAAAAGTAAATAACCAAATCTTAGTGATCTTACACTAAAAATAATGTAATGTGGGGGGGGGGCAAAAGGTCTTTATTTCAATCTTAAAATAAGAATTTCATGGTGACATAACATGAAGTGAAGGTTAAACTGATGTAGACATGTGATAAGAAGGAATCACACACATCTTTATCTTTTTCGCCTAAAAAATGACTTCTAACTTATCTGGTATAACATAAACCAATATCCATATCAATATATCACTCGATTTAGCACCTATAATAACGGGTTTTATGAAGTTTATGTTGGACAAAATGATAATCACATCCACGAAAATTTCCAAATTAAATAGTAATAGCAAAAGAGTAACAATGACACCAAATAGTAAAATGGGTAAATATGATATCCGAATAAGTAATACAAAGAATATTGATGAAATAATTGGTAGTATCAAAAGAGTAGTACTCAACACTCTTTTATTTTTTACAACTCACAGTATATTACGTCACATTACTCGTCTTATAAAACTGAGTATTCTGTGGATGACTCTTTCTACTCTTCTATTTCTAGTCTATTTTTGTGTGGTCTAAGTGTTTACTCCTCCTACTATCTAGTTATAGAGTTTTTTTTTGAACCTTGATTGCATCACTAATACATAATGTGATGTTCCAATTTCTTCCTTGCCACAAACAAATTGGCTGTCAAACCTACCAACTTGACTACCTCTTCCACAAGTGCTACCACTTTTACATTGGTGGGTACCAATTTTTCACATTGTGGCTAGTATTTCAACAGTATGAACTGTCCATTTAATTATTTGTCCGATTTTATTTTTTCCACTGTTTATACTTTTTTTTTACCATAATAAATAGTCCATAAAACAAAGTAGCGATTTTAGGGTACGGGTGGGGGTGTCACGGCACCTAGTGTTTTCGGAAAAAAATATAGTATAAACATGTTTATGCTGTATAATTATGAAATATATATTATTTGTTGCCACCGAGCATGACTATACAACAGAATAGCCCAATTGGCAAACGAAGAGGGTCTTGTCCACCTCATCAACCTCGGTCGAACTTAGCACACACTTCATTGTGAGTTACTGACTTAGGAGCTTCAAATAAATATTATTAGATATATTTAAATAATCATATTTTTAGAAAAAACAAAGTTTCCATAAAAAAAGTTATAAAAAGTTAAGGTTTTTTTCAATTGTCAATCATTCACACATCATTCATCGACGTTTTTGCTAATTAAAAAATGAATGGCTGAACGACAATTTTTATTATTTCCCAACTATGGTATCTCCAACACACAAAAGTCAATGTAAGATAATATATTGTTATATATTAGATATTTATACAAGCTCAAATTTTTTAACCTGACTTTTTTTCTCTCAATATTTCACAGCGAAGATAGACATTTATTCCCAAAATAAAAAAATCCCATTGAATTGTTGAGTTTATCCTCTGATCAACATAATATCTAAAAGAAACTATAACTATATAGGAAAATTTGATCACTTTGTTTATAAAATTAACTTTAAATTAGTATCTGAATTTTAACTCAAAATTAAAGCAACCAATCCTTTTATCTTATTTGGATGTTGTATCACCCCCGACCTTCAAAATTCTAGATCCGCATCTGATAAAACATATGGTGTATTTACACAATTGAAGGTTTATACAAATGCACCTTAATAGTTATATTGTGACTGCCATTTCCTCTTTCTCATTATTCTTTGCTCAACTCATACAACTAGAGAAGGAAGAATAAAAAAAGGGGTGGGGGGATAGGGGGTAGGGTGAGGGTTTAAAAAATAATAGAGTTGTAAGATACGTTTTGTTTCCACTTAACAACGGCTTTTGTTACAGTTTGATAGATTCTGTTTTTTAAAATTAGAATGTAGACAAGGGGATTGATTGAAGTAGACAATTGAGCAGTCATTTCATTTTTGTTTGCTCTTTCTTGTCAAAGAATAAATCCTTCCCCACTAAGGGATATATATATATATAGTTCACATATGGAGTGTTAATATAAAGTAGTAGGAAAATTAATGATCCCAACAAGCTAGGCCACATTAAAATCTAAATATTATGCATCCGAACTTATATCAAAAATGATTTTTAGCGATAATTAATCAATATCAATAATTTAATTGTCACTAAATATGTACTTTTAACGGCAATTAGCACTCTTTATATATGTTCTTAAAGTCTTTAGCGATGATGGATCTAATGACGATTAACTAATGTCGGTAAAGTGCATATTGGGTTACCACCATCTAAAAATATTTCAATTGATAGTATCAAGCTCAAAACTATACATCATAAGTTAATTAGTTCTAGAATAATTTTTATCTCATGTTAGGAAACTGTATTACTTCTTCAAGTCCCCAGGGTTTTTGTACAGACACATATTCCAAATAGCTTTGAGGAAGAGCATGGTGCATGTGTCCAAATGATTATTTTTTCTTACTTTACGAATAAGAAAGTTATTTCTAATAGATCCGTTCGTTCAAATAAAGCAATGATTAGATATTTCAAGAAATTATGTTTGTATTCTCACTTATTCTTTATAGAGTAATCTCCTAACTTTAAATAACAATTTTATTGGTTCAGTTACAAGCCTAATTGAGATAAATCAACTTAGTCATTGGGTCAGCATTCGTTTAACTTGACCCATTTAGGTAAAATGTTTATGTGTGTTTACATTTAGGGTCAATTTGAACCACTTTGATTGTATTATTGAGAAGATTCAAAAGATAAAGAAAATGTTCCAATTACAATTTACGATTTAAATTATGCTTTCCCAAACAAATATACAGGAAGATGTTATTTTATTGATCTAGGACCTAGGTATTTTACACCAAATAGAATAAATTAAATTGCCCTTAACTCACTTGTTTTAACCCCTTTGTACAAATTCAACTATTTAATGAAGTAACAATTTTTTTGAAAAAAAATCTAGTAACTTTAAAATAGTAAATCTACCATTAAATGCTAATATTGATTTAAATTATTTTTTATATTTGTCAAACACTTTCAGAAATCAAAAATTGACTTAAAAGTAGATTTGATCAACTTTTAAGTCAATTCACACATTCTCTTAGAATCAAGTTCTATAATTATTTGTAACTAACTATTAATTGACTATTAGCTATATCAAATGGCATTCACTGTATTTTATGATGTATACTAAGTATCCATATACTATTTTTAAGCATATCTCTAAATCTAAATACAACATCTAAGTAGTACATTAATTATGTATGAGTGATTCCTTTTTCAAAATAAATTTAGCATAATATCTCACATTTCATAAAAATTCCCAATAGAACATTGAAATCTCATAAAACAAAATTTCACTGATAAACAATGGCAGTTGAACTGAAAATCTTTTTTTTTTTATAGAGTTTGTTCTAAGTCACTAACTATTACTCGTATAAACCAATATAGATATTTTTTGTTTTGTTATCACTTTTTTTTCACTTGAATACATTAGTATGACATTGATCTAAATACATAAGGAATAACTCAAAATACATTGATACAAAATATATAAATATAATAGTAAATAAAATACACTCAAATACATAATACAAATCTAAAACATTGTAACTAATTACTTGAATACTTGATTAAAAATTTAGAAAACATTAACAAAATACACAATATATTGATCAACATGAATATCACGGAATAATATACACCTTTGATACATGATCAAATATGTAATCATATCCAAATACAAACATATAACTTGTATACCATAACAACAAAACAAATACAATCAAATACATAAATACAATGCAACTGTAGGTATATTGATAGATGAATATAATATATATACGAGCGCGTTTGATTAGTTGAAATAGTCTCAAATTTTCACCAAAATTCTTCAAATTTGAGATATGAACTCCTTGTAATATATGTATTCTTTTCAAACATCACCCATTAATTTTAGTAGCAATTTCATTAATCCGTAATTTGATCATTAAATTTGAATTTGAAAAGAATTTAATAGAATCATACATGAAAGAAAAGAAAGAAGAAAAAATATTCTTTCATGAAAAGGGGGAGATTGTGCTAATTTTGGGCCGTACACTAATTTGAAGGGATAGAAGAGGTATGACATATAATAATTAAAAATACAGTGTCTGAAGCTAAGCGTAAAAATATATTAACTGAAAGATATATTTTTTATTTAAAATAGCTATTAAATTGATATTTAGATGCCAATTTATTTTATCAAACGATTGCCGTAGTGAGCCTTTTCCTTTCCTAATTATTTTACTTTTTTATTAGGACTTCTCACCAAGTTTGAGGGCTATATTGAGACTTATTTTATTCATAATACTTATAAAAATAGACTATGTTTTTTAGGGTATTAAGATTGAATAGCTATAAGTATCTTTTTTTTTTCTTCAAAAATAGCTATATTTTGGGGTTAGAATGGTTGATTCAATAAATACTTCGTTTTTTAATTAAAAAACATTCAAATAATATCCCTTTCCCACTAAATGAGGTCAATTGTTATTGTACAAACAATGCCTATTTTTAAGACCGTTAAAATCCACTAAATTTTGCACTTTAAAAATGTTACTAACCTTTAGATCTGATCAATTGTATGTTCCTTCTTCTTCTTTCATTGATTCCTACAACAAAAATACACTTTCATGGCTACTATCACCTTTTGTTCCCCCCGGATTTCGGAGAAATGAGCCTAAGAGAATTGTTATGTGAATACAACATTGACCGGGATAGGTTTGAAGAAATAATGATCAGCATTTTGTTCAGTTGTTTGATTCAGACAATTGAATATCAATCTTACAAAAGTATATTACAATTAAAATAACCAAAAAAAACCGTCGAAGATTACTACTCACCTATAAAAATACGTAGTTGGGGGTGTGCGTACATATGTGTTAGGTTGAAAGTTAATCAACGTATATTGGAATATTCCCTTTGGGATAGTAATTATTTATATTAATATAGTATATTCTGATTCTGGAGGTACTTCTATCGAAGGTGATGTGTTGCAACTTGAATACAGTAAAGAATTAATTGGTGTTGATGGTACATTGCCAATTGTTTCATAGTTTGGCGATCAACCATTGATGGTGAAAATTATTAAATAATTATGAATTGATCGCAAAAGGAGATAATGATGGATCAAATATACATGGATAAGTGGACATTGAAGGATGTTATATAAAAATATTCAATCGGAAAAATAAAATATGAAACTACATTTTTTTACATTAATAGCTGCTTAGTAATATCTATTTCTAATATTCATACATTCAAGACAACGACATTCACATATAAGATTGCAATTGATACAAAACAATATTGATGCCATTAATAAATTTGAAAACAGAATTGCAACTACTTTTAAATACACTAGAAGTACTAAATATACAAGTATTCAATACAAGTACAATGATATTCACACTATAATATTCAATGGTTAATGTACTGCCCGAGTATAAAATTTGGAAGGTATATCCTCTACAAAGTACTTACTTGTTTCCATCTTACACTACACTCATATACTACAAACACCCTTCTACATAATCATTTTTTCAGAGACGTATGACAGACGAACTCAACTCTAAGACCTAGTTCTAGTATTCAAAAATGTAAACTATTCAAATACACTGAAAGTCTTCAAATATAATTGTATAATACTATAAGTATTTCTAGTATCTGATGGGGCAACAAATATTGATTTTGTTGGATACTTAAAGAGTGAACTTTATTTGAAGTAATTCATTGATTTTATATTAATGAAATAAAACTGAAAAAGTGGGACTATTGGAAAGAGAGAAGCGTGAAAAGAGTGGAAAAGAATAGCCTTGTGAAATTATATTAAAAAAAAATTAGGAGGCGTTTTAATTAAGTTGATATTATTCATTCAATATCACCATAAAGTATAAATAAATATAATCCAAACTTATTATTTTAGTATAAAAGGTAATTTGTCATTTTCTGTAGTTTTTCCTTTTATTTTTAGTTTTCATATGTTAATTGAATAACTGTAACTATTCAAATGTAATCCTACAAGTGAAGTTTCTAGAAGGTAGAATGTACGCAATTTTTATGAAGTAAGAAGGTAAATAATAATAATTTTAATGAAAAAATATGATATAATATTAGAATAATAAAACCTGATGACAATTTACCAATCTTATGTAATACATTAGATAGTTTTCTTATTGAATTTGAATAAGTTTGGACATAATAAATACTTAAAATAGTGATTGATTTAGGGTGTAGTTACCAAAAAAATAAGTTTGATCTTGTTATAAACACACAATAATAAGTTTTGTGTCATACAAAGAGTTTTACCATTTGGTATAGGTAGAATATTAAAAGAATAAAAACATAAAATGTAATTAAAAAAGGTAAATGTAAGAGAAATAATGTGGGTTCATGATAATCGCCAAAATATAAATTTCAACAATATAAGTATCCCACAAGAAAAACTGCTATACTATTACTAAAACTTTTTCATTTCTTAATTATTACACAAACCATCCACATTAAATAAATAACTGTTAATTTTATTCACAAAAAGCAGCTTTTCATATTTATGTCCCAAATAATTAATTTAGTAGCCTTATTTTCAAGAAGAATAAATTCATCACAAGCTATGTCGAATACTAAAATAATTTGGGGTATCCGTGATAAATAAACGTTTGCATGTTGCATATTAGTGTATTTTATTTTATTGTTGACATAATTCATAAACGTGCTTTTTTAGTGTGACTTGAACTAAATTTATGTCTTTTAATTTTGAGTGTGTAATAACTAGACACTTAAACTTATAAAATACTGAAAAAATTGACACATATGCATAATAATTTACATTCTATGTGTACTATGTCACGTATAATACACGTGTCTTCTTATTTGAATTTATAATACAACTTTAAATATATACTTGTATACATCCAGTATTAAATAATACAATATCAATCGAGTCCGAACAAAAAAAGCACAATTATCTATTATGCCTTTTATTGTTTATTATTCCTATTACAGTAAAACCTCTGTCACGTCCCGAGCCTACACTCTGAACGTGGCCGACACTCAGAGATCATTTTTGGCCCCAAGCGAACCATTGGTCTGACTTACTTACTCAGCAGAAGACTTAAAGTATTAAGAAATGATTTCGAATGTTAACTAACTCAACTGTCTGGAACTGAAATCAAAATGTTCTTAAATACCTTTAATAACTTACCGAAAATTGAAACTCAAATGTAAACATAACTCAATATAATGATAACGCCCTGAACTAACATCGTGACCGACTATGTAATGAAGCCTCTAATAACTCAGATGCATGTTGAAACTAGCTCCACAAGAAACATCAGAATGTACTTAAACTAGAAAGGTAATGAAAATACATGGATCCTCCTCCGAAAGCAAGAGGCTCACTACTGACTCTGAAACTACGCCTTTGATCAATGGTGTACTCTAGGCCGTCTAGTTAACCTGGATATGCAATCATAATTACAATGCAGGCCACTACATCA
The DNA here is from genome assembly GCA_027704765.1 of Solanum habrochaites. NCBI lineage: Eukaryota > Viridiplantae > Streptophyta > Magnoliopsida > Solanales > Solanaceae > Solanum > Solanum habrochaites. Next base: position 32,294 of record JAKWJA010000506.1, on the reverse strand, counting down.
ATACATTCAATGTAACTCCTTCTTTTGGTTGCGCTATGAAGTTGGTTCCAAACCCCCCTTGGGAAAAAAAAAATGCATAGACCCCCCTAACCGTCATTCAATACCTTAGTGTGCTCATTTCCTCCACAGTTCCGAGGATCGACTGGAAAAATTCATCAATCATCCCTTCGTGTCATAAAGTGAAATATTATCAACGATATATCTGCAGTAAGAAATTCAGATTGAAAGAAAATATCCAAACATTACAGGACATGAGTTGATGTTGTCACATCCAAACTATATTCTCATAGGCATTTGCTCCCATGGGAACTCATACAGAAATATACACAATTTCGGTAGTTATTTATGAGTTCCATTGGAGTAAATTGCCTATGATAATATAGTTTGGATGTTACAACATCAACTCATTTCCTTGTAATGTTTGGATATTTATTTCAATCTGGCTTTCTTACTGCAGATATATCGTTGATAATATTCCACTTTATGACACGACGGATAATGATGAATATTCTCCAGCGATGTCTGGAACTGGTGGAGGAAATGATCATACTAAGGTAGTGAATGATAGTGAGGCATCTATGTTCAAGGTGGAACCAACTAATAGAAGAACCAAGAAGAAGTCTCAGCCAAAACTCAAGCTGAAGGTAAAATATCCCGTTCTAAATTTTAAGATGAATTTGTGATGAGAATCTCTCGCCAAGGCTTAAGATAATTCTATATACTGGTAGTTAGATCTAGACTATTGTATGATAAATTGAATTTTCTAGCCCTTTGTATCTCCTTTATTCATCCAAGGACCTAAGTACAAAGTCCTGAGCTTCAACAACCTCATTCCTCATCAACTTCGTCCCCTCTACATCAGCTATCAATTAGCAAGGATAAAAATTCATCTAGCTAATGTTCCTTTCAATTTGTTGTACTTATTTCCTCTATGATGTATCTACTGTATGATAGTCTTCACAATCTCATCTTCACTTCGTTGCTTCGGTTTGAATAGTCTTGCATTTCGTTCTTGCCAAATGTATAAGAAGCGCTTGCCATGGTCATTCTATAGATTTCAACATCTGGTGTTTTCCCCTTGTGGTGTGTTCTAGCCCAAAGCACTTCTTGTTGGCAAAAGATATAAACGACTACTCCAATAAGATGTTAACGGAGAGAAACTTGATCTTTTTCTATTACTTCAGAAGACAACGCTACAAGTCTTTAAATAGAACTTGGAAAGAAACAAACCTAGAGAAAAAATATGGCACTAGTTTTGCACTAACATATATCAACTAATTAGGACACCTAAAAGTACGGCCACTAACAACATTAAATGTTTGAATCAGTCAACTACACTTCTATCTCCTTGCCATCAATGTTTTTCTAGTTAACGCCTTGGGGCCATACTATGCCTTTTCCAAACTCCCTCCCGCTGATATTGCTTCCAAACATCATGGTGTGCTCTAGTTCCTTTATTGTATTACAGAAAGAACATTTCACGTCTTGGTCCGACCTCCCCCCCCCTCCCCCCCCCCATTTCAGAGTTGTCTTTGGTGTCTTAAGCCTTCTTTCCTCAGGGATGGCCAAGTCGTACCGTAAAATCATTTGGAAACCCCTTGTTGTTACAAACTAATCTTCTTTAAGTAGCCCTTGGGAATACTCCTTTTAGTTGGATGTACATTTTATTTATCGAGAATCTCGGCATCTTGATCAACTCAGCTTCTCCATATCCTGCAGTTTCCATAGTCTCCTTGTTTTAAGAATTTTCTTTACTATCCATGATAAGCCTCACCATTGAAGTGTTTTCTAAAACATAATAGAAGCTTCTAAATCTGATACGAGTCTGTCAATCTCATTTCTTATTCTTTTGTTCAGGGGTGCAGCCATGTCTGGGAAGAAGGAGATAACAGGTAATCTTTGATCTGTTAACTTGATTTGTTTCATTACTTCTACATTTAGATTCTTTATTTCAATATGGCTTTCTCACTGCAGATATATCGTGGATAATATTCCACTTTATGACACTATGGATGATGATGAATCTACTCCAGTGATCTCTAGAACAAGTGGAGGAAATGAGCACACTAAGGTATTGAATGACGGTGAAGGGTCTATGCTCAAGTTGGAACCAACTCATAGCGCAACTAAGAAGAAGGAATACATTGAATGTACAAATATGCTAGTTGGAGTGTTAAACAACATAAATATTTATTTCAATTTCTAGTGAATATGCAAACATTATGGGCATAAAAAAATATTAAATTGAGATTCAAACGATATGAAAAGTAAAATTTTAGGGAAATGCTTCTATTTAAAAACTGTAATCATTTTTCATTTTTGATGTTCAATAAATCTGCACATTTAAGAGGAAACGGCAAGTGATAAACGATTATCATCTAACAATAAACTATGGATGAAAAATTTAATGTGAGATCACAAAATAAAAAATAAATTGGTTTTCAAGAATCAGGAAGAAATCAAGTAATATACTAACCTAAAAAAAATTGCATCATGGTGAAAAGTGTCCGAGAAAGCCTGATAAGAGAAATTAAAAATAAATAAATTCAGGGATGGGTGGAAGGAGAGAGAAAAGTGAGGAAGAAGACGAAAAAACAAAACTTCTTTTCAAACTTTTCAACTCGCTCAATTCGTGTAGGACCGTAAGTGCTTAGTCATCGAAAACCGAAAACTGTCAATGAAACAATACTGTAACGACCTGTTTAGTCGTGTTGAGCATCAGATTTTATTTCTAGAAAACTGGTTGAGTCGAGGATTCCCACGACTGACCGTCAATAAGCACTACGGACCGTCCGAGGGGGTCCTCGTTCCAAACACTTAGAATTTAGAATTTGGGTACTGAGAATTCCTCCTGAACGTCAACGACGGGGTGCAGGACGGACCGTCTCAGCATGACGGGCCTCACAGCACAGACTCCTTAATGAATTGGAGTCTCTGAACTTGTGACCTTAAGCATGCAGGACGACCGTCGCAGGCACACGGGCCGTCACAGGCTGCGTGCCCTGAACTGGGTCCTGGATTTTTGTCAAATATTTTAAGTCTTTGGACAATGCCTATCCGGCTTATAATTTACAAAGTTGAGTATTTTAAATGTTAATAATTTTATTACTGGGGTTAAAAGGGAGAACCTTTAAACCATTAGTAGGGTCTTTTTATCATCTTTTTACTTAATTATATGCTATTAGGGTAAATAAAAAGGGTTTGAATAAGAAAATGAAAGAACAAAGAGAGAGATAGTGAGAAACGATCGATCGAGAGAAGATGAAGAACGCAGCTTTGGGAAGATAGTTTGTTGATCGCAATTCTTCCCCCCTTTTCTTTCGGTGGAGGGTAGGTTATGGTTTATGCTATTTCATAGTAAACTCTTACTAGCTGATGATATGGTATGGGTAGTAATGTAAGACCTTCTATATTCTTAATTGTATGTATGCATAATGTGTTTAATAAATGTGATTAACTAGCAAGCATGATGATCTGTTGTCTTAATTCTCAATTTAACTTTGTTAATGATGATCCCCTTGGTAAAAAAGATGCGTGATGAACTAAAGTATGATTAGAGACGGGTGTCACGTTTCCTAACCAGATCTAATAGAGATCGGGTGTCACGTTCCCGGCACCCGGATATTATATGGATCGGAGTGTCACGTTCCGCACCAGGATAGTAATACTGGTCGGAGTGTACTGCCGACACCGAGGATATTATATGGATCGGGTTGTCACTTCCGGCACAAAATAGTATATGTATCGGAGTGTCACGTGTCCGACACCAGGATAGTATATGGATTCGGGTGTCACGTTCCGACTCCTTGCGATGATAGTAGTAGTGGAGTCGGAGTGTCCCCGTACCGACACGTAGAGGGAGAAAGATAATGAATCTTGAAATATTTATATACTCAATTCCAAAGAACATTTTTTTCCCAAAAGTAGAGTGTGGAGGTTGAGTCCTCATGGATGTGGTTGGTTTTTGTTATAAATGATTTTTATAACTTGTTTCTATCCCATCACCGTTAAGAATATTAGTTTGTTTTAATGAATATTATCGTGAAATCTTATTGCTTTCTATTTTGAGTGCCGATGAACCTACTCATTACTCACAGTGTTTTTATGTACGGACCCCTACTTGTATTGTTTTTCTTTGTTATTGTGGAGTGCAGCAAGCGTAACCATCGTCTTCAACTCAACCGCAACCTAGCCAGTTCTTCATCACTTCTGATCTCAGAGGTGACCTAATGCGTCTAGCTTGGACTGGAATCATCTTCTTCATTCCTGAATGCCTTGAAGTTCCGTGATGGACTAGATTTTTACTTATTTTAGCTTCTTAGATACTCTTAAGATTAGTAACTTTGAGGTAGATGTTTCTTGTGGTCGATGACTTCCAGATTTTGGGGATGATAATTATTGAATTTTGGAGTTATTTAATTGATTTCGTCAATGAGTTATTTTAAATTCTTCCGCATTATATTAATTTTTTATTATGGTTGACTGTTGGGGTTTCGATTGTTTGTTCGCTCACATAGTAGGATAAGTGTGTTGCCACTCTCAGCTCTTTTGGGTCCTTGACCAATGGTATCAGAGCATTAGGTGCGTTGGTCTCATCCCAACAGGAACTAGTCTAGTAGAGTCTTAGGAACACGGTATGGGACGCCCTTTTACTTTTCCTTGAGAGGCTATAGGGGGGACTTTTGGAAAATTCAAATTCTTTCTTTTTCTTTATTTTGTGCTATTACTTGGACCAATTGGTATCTAGGTGATACGAATTGGTTCTTGACCATCTTCACTCTAATTTCGCAGATGTTACTAACTAAGCAACAACTACGTACCGCCAACACCACAGCACCGCAGTACAAGGGTTCGGTCCTTGAGCCAACCACTGGTGCTGTAGCTCACAGAAGAGTAGTGTCAAGGGCTGTGGTAGAGGTTCTGTGGAGACGTCCTCTAGAGGAAGAGGACAAGCAACCTGTCCCATCTAGTCCTAGTCGGTGACTCCTCCACCGACGGAGGAAGAAGTAAGAGAGGGTGAGGAAGGGGAAAATGAGCACGTGCAGAATGAGTAATTACCACTCCAACCTTATACCCCAGAGATTGATTACCAACTCAGCTTATCTTAGTGGTTAATCTGTCAAAGGCCAGACACCTCCAGTTTTTTTCTTCACCAGCACCTCAAGTTCCGGAAGGTTACGATAGGCCGCTGCTGAGGCTCCCTCCTGGATGCCTCATTTAGAAATAGGCCACTTTCCTCGTTTGCCTACAGGGCCTATATGACAAGTGATCATCAGAACTTTTTCAGTAATTTCCTTGAAATTGAAACCCACCTCATCTTCAGGGTGCTGAATCTAGGATGCCTACGATTTTTCTTGGTTTGATTGTCCCTGAGTTACTTACTACATAAAATGGGCATATTGGAACGATTTGGCCGTTTGAGTTGTAACCTATCAGTTTCAGGGAAATCCAAAATGTGTTGGCGGTCATATGTTGTGTGTCACCTTACAGGCACCACCCTGGACTTGGGGCCGGTATTCTCTGCTTATTTATGAGAAGTATATCCCATCCCCCGTACCTTGCAGGGATAGGAGGAGAGATGAGTTCTTATCCTAGTCAAGTAAGATGTTCGGTGACTGCGTATGAGGCTAAGTTCTGTGCATTATCCAGTATGCCACCACAGCTTTGGTTTTCAGTCCAAAGAGCGTATTCGCCGTTTTGTGAAGTGGTTGAAGGTCAGATTTGCGGATTTCAAGCCTTACATGTAAGCGGCTACAAAAGCCGAATCCTTTCCAGAGGTGGTTAGACTTTCGTGAATAGAGGTTGGAGGGAGTGTAAAGCAGTTACTTCACCATGCTATCGACATCTAAAGGTTTTCGTAAAGGAGGTTAGTTAATGGTTTTCTTACTCCATAGGGCAGGTTCTTGAGGTATCCACCCGACCTATCATTCTTCACTGCGAGCTGTAGTGGGGGGTCCACCGCCGATCGGTCAACAAACCTTTCTCTGATTGTTGAAGGTATCCCCCCGACTACGTCAATTCTCACAGAGACCTATCTTGAATCCAGAGAGTGTTATGGAAGTGGGGAGACTGGGCACATCAGAGGTATTGTCCAAACCAGAGTTACATACCTCAAAATAGTCAGAGGTCAAGGTGGTCATGGAAGAGGCCGCATTCTGGAGGGCGTGGTGGCCGAGGTTAATTGTGTTCACAAACACGTCCCACCGGGGTGCGGTGCCATTGGAACTACTTTAGTGCAACATGGTAAGGCAATGGGTCAGACAGGTGATAGGCCCACTGCTACGCTTTCCTTGGCGGTCGGCAAGCAGAGACATCAGATGCTGTTATCACGGTAATCTTTGGGTTTGTGATTCATGGCTTCTTCTATATTATTTGATCCTGGCTTCCACTTTTCATAGTTCTTCCTCATTTGCTACCGGTCTTAATATTTACATTGTGAATTGCTTGACAATCCATTTCCGTGTTCTACTTCTAACTCCGGTGGTTGATTCGTGATAGTTGAAAAGGTGTATAGGATGTTCTTGCCTGGTGACTTTTGGTGGGAGCAACACTCATGTGACTTGTTATCTTAGAATGGTTGATTTCGATGTACTCTGGTATGACTTTTGGCTTTCCTCCAAATTTTACATCTTAGATTGTAATGCTAAAACGGTAAACGTTGGCCAAGCCTGGGACGATCCGTTAGTGTGGGAGGGTGACACACTTCCAATTCAGTCAGTATCATCTCCTTTCTCGTGCTACGAGAATGTTAGTAAAGGGTGCTTAGCTTTCTTGGCACACTCCGGGAGGATGATACTGCCCAAGTACCCTCTTGGAGTCATTTCGGTAGTCTGTGAGTTTATTGATGTGTTTCCTCCCTGCAGACCTCCTGGTATTGCCACCGGGATGGTATAATGACTTTTTGCTTGATCTGGAGCCGGTATTAGTCCCATTTCCTCCATCCTCCCCCTTATAGAAATTGCCTCCAGTATAGTTTTAGGGAGTTAAATGCCAACTTCAAGATTGTTAGTAAAGGTTTATTAGGACCAAGTGCATCCGGGCCCTTGGGGTGCTCCGTGATTTGAGGAAAAGAAGGATGGGAGTTCTCTGATTTGCATAGACTACCGGCAATTTGACCAAGTAACTGTTAAGAACAAGTAGACCCGCTCCTTCCCCGCATTGATGATTTGTCTATCCGCTACAAGTGCTTGACCTCTCGAAATTTATTTGAGATTGGGGTTATCATCAATTGAAAATACTGCAACGGATGTGCCCAGACTCTTTTCCGGACCATGTATGGGCAGTATGATTCTTAGTAATTCTCTTGGCTTAACGAATGCCCCTGCTTCTTGTCATGAGCTTGATAATGGGATTTTTTAAAAGAGACATATCTGGACTTTTTGTCATTGTATTTATTGATGATATACTGGTAACTCAAAGATCAAGAAAGAACATGAGGAGCACTGCGAATTAAATATTGGAAGTGTTTTTTGAGGTAGAAAAAGCTTTATTATTGCCAAATTCTCCAAGTGTGAGTTTTGGCTAGATTCAAGTGCCCTTCTTGTGGCACTGGGTTTCTAAGATGGAGTGACGGGGATCCTTCTAAAGATTGCAACAGTGAGAAATGGGTAGACCTACTAATGTGTCATAATAAGGAGTCCTTCGTTAGTTTAGTAGCAGCTACTATACCGTCGATTTCTCAAGGATTCTCTTCCTAATTGCCTCCCAACTGTACTAACTTGACTCAAGCAAATGTTCCATTTTGTATGGTCGGATGTAATGTGAGGACAAGCTTTCAGAAACTCAAGGACCGTTAGCTGACTACTGCACCTATCCTTACCTTGCAGTAGAGGGTAAGAAACAAAATAAATCGTTGTTAATTGTCATGCATCCGATTCCGGTTTGGGGTACAGTGGCTAATGCAAGAGAAGAAGGTAATTCTTATGCTTCGCGGCAATTAAGGGTGCATGACGTAACTTATCGCGACCCATGATTTAGAATTGGCTGCGGTAGTGTTTGCATTAAGGCATTGGAGACATCTATATGGGGGTTTAGTGTACAGTCATACGGATCCTCGTAGTTACAGTATGTCTTTACTCAGAAGATTTTGAATTTGGAGACAGAGGAGATGGCTGGAACTACTAAAGGATTATGATGTGTACCATCTTGTATCACCCATGAAAGGTCTATGTTGTGGCAAACGCCTTAGTAGAAAAGCAGGGACATGGGTAGTTTAGCCCACTTACCAGTGTCTAGACACCCTTGCTAGATAAAATTCAGATCTGGCTTAATGACTTTATGAGGTTAGCAGTAAATGAGAAGGGAGGATTTTTGTCCAGTATGGAGGCGAGGTCTTCTTTTCTGACAAGTCAGGGAAAACAGTTTTGATGATGCGAAAACTAATCCTAATTCCGGGATAATGGTGTTTTGCGAGGAGGGCTAAAGAAACCATAATGTATGACAAGGTGTTTTGAGATTAAGAGAAGGGTATGTGTGCCCCGCGTCCGATGACTAAATCCACACTTTCCTTACAGAGGCTCGATAGTTCTGATAGTCTACTATGACATCCTGTGCACAAGATGTACCCGTGACTAAAGCAACACTTTTGGTGGAGTGAAATGCAGGCGGAATTGTTGATTTTGTTTCCAAATGTCCCAAATTGTCATCCCCCCCCCCCCGCGAGGGACCCCCCCGCAAGTAAAAATTAACACCATAGGCCTGGAGGCACTCAGATAATTCCCATTCCTAAATGGAAGTGGAGATAATTGCAATGGACTTCGTCCGTTGGTCTTCCAAAGACATTGTGCAAGTTTGATTCTTTTGGGTAATTGTGGACCTGATTGGGACTAAGTCTGCTCACTTTTTTTCATGTTCGGTTAAGGTGACGCTAAATGCAGAGAGTTAGCCATACTCTCATCTCGATAAGGTAAAGCAGTTTACTTCTAATTTTTGGAGAACATTGCATGCTTAATTAGGTACTGAGGTTGGACCTTAGTACTGCATTTCAGTCACCTCCGACCGATGGGCCAGTCTGAGCGAACATATTCGGTTTTGGAAGAAATCTTTAATGCATGTGTGATAAATTTGGTGGTCATTGCGGGATAACTTCTTACCCTAGCAGAGTTCTCATATCAATAATAGTCAATCACTCAAGTATTGATATGGCCCCCGTCGAAGCTTGTATGGTAAAGGAGATTAGGTCTCCCATTGGTTTGTTTTGAATGCATTTGAGGTTAGACCTTGGGGTACTGACCTTTTGAGGATTCATTAGAGGGTTAAGTTCATTCACAAGAAGGCTTTTATAATCTACGTCGTCAAAGTAGGAAAGGAATATGCATATCGAAAGCTTAGGTACTTGGAGTCATAGAGGGTGAACGAAGTTTTGGCTGAAGGTTTCACCCATGAAGGGTGTTCTTATTATTAGCCCTTGCCTCCAAGGCTTCAGGAGTGCCATCCTGTATTCATGGTCTATGCTAAGATACCAGGGGATTGGAAACTACATCATTCGTTGTGTTCACATTTCCTGCTTGATGAAATTTGACCTTATGAGGGAAGGAGCCTTTGCCATTCTAGATAGAAAATCGTCAAGTTGAGATCAAGGGAGATTGCCTCCATCAAAGTTCATGGAGAATCGACCATCTAAGAGATCCACTTGGGCCTAAGGAGGCTGATATGTAGAAAATACCCACACCTGTTTACAGAATTCTGGTACTTTTCTTGTTTGCCCTTAGTTTTTCTTCTTAATGATCGTTCAGGGACGACGATGGGTAAATTGGTTATCTATTTGAACGACCTTTTAGTCGTTTTGAGCTGCAATTTTATTTCCTTGAAAAAACTGGCTGAGTCCGACGGATCACGAATGACCGTCATAAGCACGACGACGGACCGTCAGGGGGCTCGTTCCAAAACACTTAGAATTGTAACTTTGGGTACTGATATCACTCTCGAAGCTCACGCTGGGTGGGCAGGACGGACCATCTAAGGCATGGACGGGCCCGTCACGACTCTTTACATGGAATTGGATTCTCTGAACTTGTTGCGGAAGCAGCAGGACGGACCGTCGGCAGCACTACGGGCCGTCACAGGCTGCGTGACCCTGACTGGTCCGGATTTCTGTCAATATTTTAAGGAGTTTTTGGACTATTCCTGCTTAGAATTCAAAGTTAGTGGTTTAATGGTTAATAGATTAATTACTTGGGGGTTAAAAAGGGAGAACCTTGAAATAGTATAGGGTATTTATCATCTTTTATACTTAATTATATCTAATTAGGATGTCAACGCAAAGTGTGTGAATCAGACCATAGCCATAACAAATAGAGAGAGAAACGATCTGATCGAGAGAGAGAGAGAAACATCGAGTCGAGATAGAGAGAGAACGCGCTTGGGAAGATAGCTTGTTGATCGCGACTTCTTCGTTGGAGTTTAGGATTCTGGTTTTATTGCTATTTCATACAGTACACTCTTAATAATCGAATGAATATGTTTGGGGGTAGGTATTGTAACCCCTTCATATGCTTAATTGTGTGTAATGCATGATGTGTTCTTATAATTGTGATAAACTAGAATGATTAGGCTTTGATCTAAATCCTAAATTACTTTGTTATGATATGCCTTGGTATAAAAGAAGGCTTGATGAACTAAAATAAAATGAATTAGAGATCGGGTGTCACTTCCGACACAGGATCGTAATGAGTCGGGTGTCACGTTCCGGCCCATGATAGTATATGGATCGGAGTGTCCCGTTCCGGCACCAGGATGTATATGGAATCGGATGTCACGTTCCGACACCAGGATGTGGATTCGGGTGTCACGTCCGGCCACCAATATATATATGGATCGGAGGTCACGTTCCTACACAATATAGTATATGATCGGGTGTCCGTTCGCGCCACCTGGATAGTAGTTTGGAGCGGAATGTCACTTACCGACACGAGATGGATAAGATAATGACTCTTGAAGATATCAAATAACATGTTTCCCAAAAGGTTGTGTGGAGGCTTGAGTCCTCATGGAATGTTGGTTGGTTTTGTTATAAATGGATTTTTTATACTGTTTGCTATCACCGTGAAGAATATTAGGTTGATTTTATGATATTATCCTGAATATATTGCTTTCTATTTGAGTTGGCCGATAACCTTCAGTACTCGTTCTTTGTACTGACCCCCACTGTAATTTTTTTTTTTGTTATTTGTGGAGTGCAGCAAACGTACATCGTCTTTAAAACTCCCCGCAACTCTATCCAGTCTTCATCACGCGGATCTCAGGGTGAGGTAAGTCTTCTACTTGGACTGGAGCATCTTCTTCAGTCTTTATTGCCTTGAAGTTCCGGCATGGACTACTTTTTTACTTATTTAGCTTCTTATATCTCTTAGATTCTAATTTGAGATGATGTTCTTTTGGTGATGACTTCCATATTTTGTGGCTGGTAAGGATAAGTATTGAATTTTAGGAGTTATTTAATTAATTTCGTCAATGAGTTTTAAGTCTTCCGCATTATATTATGTTATTTATGGTTGAATTGTTGGGGTTTAGATTGGTTGGTTCGCTCACCTAGTAGGATAAGTGTGGGTGCCACTCGCGGCTCGTTTTGGGTCGTGACAAATACAAACCTACTATAGGTGTTTAAAATGAACAAAATCTATTTAAGATGTTTAAATGAAAGTTAGTGCCAAGTTTATGGGGCTGCCGATGGGTTCCCTCAATCTTTTATAAAAACTAGGTCAAAGACTAAGAACTATAAAAACATCACCATTAATTAACCATAGATTATCAATGTAAACGAACACAATACAACATTGAATCAATTTGAAAGGGAATTCACAAAATTGAATGAAAACCCATGTTTTTGACAAGGATATAGTAAGGAACATATCTAATCAAGGAAATGGTAAGGAACATTTCAACATCAAATATTTATAAGCCTCTTTGTAATTTCTGAACAACAAGGACACATGCCTGGTGGGATTCATTTTTTTGAGGAGTTTCTAAGCTAATGGAGCTAGCGACAATATGTTTTGCAAATCATTGTTACATTTAATTCCCTAAAACTTAAAATGAAGAACATTAATAATAAGTCCATTCATAAATTATTGAGAAATGTTTGATAAATATCCGAGTTAAAATTTATAATGATAATGAACATTTCGTAAGATTCAAAAAAACGAAATGAAATACCATAAATATTTACAAAGAAAATGAAAAGCGTAAATATGACAGTAAAATAAAAGGTGAAAAATTACTAACTCTTACGTCTGCCAAGTTCATAGATAGAACTAAATCATGTATCCAACTCATCACTCTAACGTATGAGAAATAGTTGGTCTGGAAAAGTTGATGCAACAACATTAAGTTGTTGGTTAACTTTTTGTCTGAGTTGATAAATCACAAGATCAAATAAAACTACAAGATCATAATTTATACCCTATCATTAAACACTAGACCTAATTGACAATTCTGGCAACATGGGATGAGACGGGGAAACATTGTTGCAAAGATAGAGGAAAGAACATTACTAAAGTTAATAGTACCCAACACACTCTAAAATATGGGATACTTTGGAGAAACCCTTGACCTGTGTTTTAGAGGTCAATTTCCACTAAGAGGCGATTTATTTAATGGAAATTCACCTATAAAAATAGGTCAAGAAGTTTCTCCAAACTACCGACATAGTCCATAAAGTGTTGAGTAATGTTTTATATTCTTAATTGTATCTCTTTCGTCTACTCTATGAAATATTTCTCCGTCCCCATTTCCTTCCTTGGTGTCAATATTGACAATTCTCGATGGTGTTTTGATCATAATGCATTTTAAATTATCATGATCTTATATTTTTAATTAAATCTTAATGACTCATCAACTCAGCCTAACTTTGTTGAGTCGATTTACAAACAACCATCTGGCGCCTTTGACTAACGAGTTCGCACGTACGATCTGTAGCTATTTGTTGAGGACTTTGATGAGTCAGGGGTAGTTATGTTTTGAGTCTTTTTCATATCATTTTATATATATATTATATAATAGATTATTCATGTGTTTACTTCCCTTTGTAAAAATGTATGTGTTATGTTATCTCCCCCCCCCCCCCCCCTTTTGGTATTATTAGATGTTCGATATCTAATTTTAGGGATTTAACACCTATTTATACATATCGATCATATAATTTCTCAAAGTTTTATGTAATTAATGTTTATAAAACGGTTCTTTTACTGGTCAGTTTTAAGGTGATTAATATCACTTAATTGCTTGTTCATTATTGTAGTTTTTTCTATCTTGATTTTTTTATGCTTCTTTTGGGTGTTTATCGAAAACCATCTCTCACCTCACCTCCACAGGGTAAATTAGGGTTGCATCACATCCCAATTTCACACAAGTTAAATGAAAACTACTATGAAATTTAATTATGTCTTATCGCTCTAGTGATTTTCAATCTTAATGGGAAGTCTCGAGCTTCTTTGCATAACATGGAACTAATGTCAGCTACAGTTGAATGAAACATTGTTTGAAGTATTCTTTGGTTGGGTTTTTAAAAATGTGTTGAATGGAAACTGAAGAGTGCGACTTTACGAAGAGTTGTGACTTTAAAAATGTTGCGACTTTATTGAAAAGTTGTGACTTTTATTAAACGTTGTGACTTTTATGAAAAGTTGTGTACTTTTATGAACATTGTGGGCGTTTATGTAAGTTGTTGTACTTTATGAAGGTTGAGGCCCTTTCTGAAAGATTGTGACTTTCCAAAGGTTTGTGACCTTTCCTTTCCGGTAAGTCACAATAATAACTTTTCGACTACCCTTTGTTTCTATAAATGAGGGATTTCCTCTTATTTTATATAGATTATGGGACTTCTTCTTCTTCAACTAACTAAATATAGTATTTAAGTGTACTTTACTACTGCCGTTGATGGTTCGCTTACAAACCGAAGTTTTTTGTATCTATACTCTGGTGATTAGATCATTTATACCCTGGAGGTCATATTCCAAATTAAAAAAAATGACGGGACAACCCTCGATACTAAGGGGAAAAATTTCCTCCCTAGAAGGACACTTAGTTCGCTTTATCTTTTTCCTATAAAAAATTTTCAGATTCTTGTACTTGTTGTACAAAATTTAGATTTGTGAATTAATTCAGTTCTTCTATTATTTTTGTTTTTCACACTAGTTCATTGAAACTTGGTAACTTCGGTTTCACCTGCAAAAGTTTGTTGAAATCGGTAAGATTGTTCACACCCCTATTACCAACAATTCTTTTTTAAGAAAAATATTTCATAGTATTTTTTAAAAATCTATTTCCTGATTTTATTTTTCGCTTCTAGTTTTAACTTTCTATTTGTGAACAATGTTCTTAACTTTTTGTCTTACAAAGATGTTCAAATTTTGTTCTAAGTATTTTTGAAATAACAAATGACAACACTCTTACGGAAATTAATATACTGTTAGTATTTTTTGTATTCTAACTGATGAGAGAATTTGATCATGGAAGTAGAAGATAAATGCATTATTTCTCCATAATTCGTTGCTTTGTTTTAGCAAGGTCCGAAGTGGAGAATGTAACATAAAATTTTTATGGTTTTCTGTTTAAAGATTTACCAAGTAACCTTCTACCAAAATAGTTGTGTCGCTTTCAAATAACTTTCTTTAGTTGGTAAAAATGAGAATGCATATTTTTGTTGATAAATAGTATGCAAATTTTATAGTTGGAATACTATTTTGAATAAGAAAAACATTTCTTGTGATAAAGATATGTGTTATTTGTTTGGAGCAAAAAAAAGGACTTTGTACTTTGTACTCAATGATAATGTTAGTGTGTCCTGATTTTGATAGACTAAAACTTTTATGGTTTTTAATACACTGGATAAATTGGGCTATGCGTTGGGTTTGAAGATATGAAACTTCACAGAATAAGGTCATGTTTGTACTTTTGATTTTGGCTTAAGTCATCTGGCGGGCCCTTAAATTGTTTCTCATATTCACTTAAACATCTCAACTAAAGCTACTTACCTATAGACACTCTATATTACGAATATGTACCATTAAATCAAATAATAATCATCTTTTAAAATATTGTTGTGCACACTATTTTAAATGTACCAATAAAAATTACAGTACGTTGGCATATGGCCCCACTAATGAATATTTGATGTATTTTTAAAAAAATGAAAATTAAACTCCAATTCTTAATAATTCTAAAAATTAATTAGCAAAAAGGAGGAAACAAAACCCATTCCCAAACAACCCACCCCTCCACCTTTCTTCCTTCTCCCTTCAACCGCCTGATCCAAAACAATCGATTCCTCCGGCAACAACAAAAATAAGAAAAAGAAATATCCCCCACCCCCGCTCCTCCAAGTTCGTCAACCTAATCATTTCTTATCTCTTCTTCTTCATCTCATCATTACTTCTCATTTCTATTTCTCTTTGAAAAGATTAATCTTTTTTAAAACAAGTCTAATGGCAAATAGTGAAATAAATTATGAAGTATATATTTGATGAGTGATTGTTAAATCTTTATGGGAAACAACTCTGACGTAGATAAATTTATTTTGATAAATTATTCAAAATCGAATAAAGAGAAATCAAGATGATTCAAATGAATTATATCATTTTTCTGATAATCATTTAAGTAATGGTTGGTGAATATTTGTTTATCGAAGTGATGGAAAAAAATATGAACATATTGCTTTTAATAGTTTTAATGTACATTCTTGTTGCAAGTTCTTTTAACAAATTAATTTCATTATGAACTGAAAAATAAAAATGAAGAAAAAACAGTAGATACAAAATATTTTGAGTTTATATTAATTAATGCTGACATTAGGATAAAAAAAGAGTAAAGTTTATTTTTAAAAAAATGAGGAATATAGTCACACGCTACTAAGGTTGTGAGATACACTTATTTAGCCACGTCGCATTTTTCTGCTCAATCGACAAAAAACTACTTTGAATAATTAACGGGTTTAATATGTACAATCTTTAGTTGAAGGTGCTTAAATGACTTATTGCACACAATTTTAAGGAGCCGCATATTGACTTAGCCTTTGATTTTCTATAAACGTAATTAATATGGAAAATAATTGTATAATTTTTTTTGTCCTTATTGTTAGTATTTTAAAAGAATAAGTGATGTCGATTTATGATACAGGAAAAATACCAGTGACTTAGACTTTGGTGATTTTGTATCTCTTATAGAATGAACTTTGACATTGGTGTAAACATTGTCAAAGAGTATTGTATCACTTAATTCACTTCGTTAGATAATGTTTCCAACATTAAAATATTTGGAAAACTATTTTCAATACGTGAAAATTTTGACATCACATTTTGAAAGTGTGGTTTATTTGTCTTATGTAGATTGGTGTTTAATGTAACTTTGGAGCAAATATATGAAATTCACATCATATTTTGTATAATGTTAGCCTACCCACAACTTCTTGGAGTCTATTTGGTAATTGTGGTTGTTGAGTTTCTCTAATTACTAGTAATAGGTGACTAGTAATTACATCCAAATTATATATATACTTGTTTCAAAATAATTCGGTGTCTTTTATCGCAAAAAATATCATTAAAAGGTTGTTATTTTTCATGAAAGATATGTCTATTATATATAAAAGTATTTGCATAGACTGAATATTTGGTTTTAATAGTCATTTGTTATGTTTTTGTAAAAATATATTTGAACTATTTCTTTTTAATTGAACACGATGAAACTTTGTTCATGGGTAGTTCTAAACATTCATTGAACGTTCTGGAAATAGTCCGTCTGAAAAGGAATTTGAGATCGAAACAGTGTTTGTATCACAAAATTGTAAAATAGGAACACAATATTAGTGAGGCAAAAGTTACCTTACGAAGAACTTTTTCAGAATCAATGTTTTATTTGTTCTTACTTGCTTTAGTCCGATGTTTTGACATTAACACTTGGGGCATAATCATACAAACCGTTGTAAGGAAAAACTGATCAAGCTTGGAGTTTTGCCTAACTTTGAGTTCAATAAATAACATATCAATTGTTTGTTTGAATCTAAGTCATGTTTGAATACTTTCTTTATCAATATGTTTAAAAGGAATTCTAATCCCTTAGAATTGATTTAAACACTGATTTTGTCATATGAAGTTAACACCCTCTCATCGTGGAAAAAGTATTTTGTGATATGAAATTAACAACTATGTTATTTGAATTGATTAAGGATGTCAACAATAGAATTGTCAACAATGTAATTATCGCAGTTTAAATCAGTGTGAAAAAATCTAAGATGGATAAAATGGAGATCTAAAAATCTCATTGTGCAGAAATATTGTTTTGAAAGGGAATATCCATGCACACTACTGTCCTATTCACCTCAATCTAATGAAAAACTGAACGTTTTACAGACAATATGGATGCATTATTTATAAGTTCGGGTTACCCAAAAACTTGTGTGGATGAAACTATGCCTTACTGCAAAAAGGAACAACAAAAAGTTGTCTTTTTAGCAAAGAAAACGATTTGTTTGATCAGAATACAATCTTTTTCCATATGTCACATGGAAAGGAAGATCCAACTTGAAATATTTCAAGTGTGGGTGTATCTAGTGCAAAGTCCCAAGTTCCCTTTCCTAAACGAATTAAAAAAAAACATAGGACCTATGACTGTGGACTTTAAAAATTAGACTGAGTATCTAGAGAAGTGTCTAAAAGTTCATTGTTTTGTTTGGTATATTGGTGATATTGTAGATCGTAATAGACACATAATGACATAATATGCTACTAAACCTATGCTATAAAGCAAAATGAAAATAAAAATTATTTGTATTGCTAATGCAATCTTAGGTCTCTAGAATTCGTAGACTCCATAATGCTTAGCATTTTCATGGTCTCTTTGCATTGAAAAGGTCGTTAACGAGTTCAATATTTGGAATTGGTCAATATTTCAAAAAGACTTCTCGCAGCTCGACAATTAAATCTTTTGAGCTGCTTCTCGAGATAAGGTCGGTGAATAATTGAAAAACTCCGGAATTCTGATAGACATCTATTTTGGCCCAAACCATTTGTATTATTAAGCATACACTTCACAGTCAAGATGCAATAGGTAGGGCACGGGCATGACGTATACAGAAAGGTCTCGTCATATATGACAATATACATGATACCCTAAAAACTACTCTCTGTGGAATTACAATTGATTATGTAAAGGTCAAAGGATAATGTGTCGGATCCACTACAAAAATTCCTCACAGAGAGAAGTTAAAAGATCATCTAAGGGAATGAATTACGGCTTAAGAAGAAGTCATCATGGCAGTTAACTCTATGCTAGAAGCCTAACATCCCAAGAGCTAGATTCAGTAGAAAATACAGTTTGATTTGAACTGTTCGACATTGTCAACAAACTCAATCCATTCTCATGATGAAGGACAATCAAGGACAAGGATACAACATTAAGGTTTTTGTTAGTGAGTTTGATAAAGTAATGGTTTTTAATGAATTTGGCTAAGTTTTGGCAAAGTTTGACCAATAATGTATCTACTGATAACACGTGATAATCACCTATGTGAGTGTGAAGTGGTAAGCTGGCTTCAAAGAAGATGATTGTCAAAAGCTCATCTCTCTAACCACTCATGAACCAACAGGTGTTCATGGCTAAAACACACACAACCTAAGAGCGCATAAACAGTAAAGGGTATTTGTGTAATATATAGTTTTCTTAAATATCGCACCAAAGTTCAACGGTCCAAAGATATCGCATCTATCGATTGACCGAGTACTATATCCGACATATGTTCACTACGAGAAAGTCCAAGGGGAAACCTACTTATCCAGATGCAATTAATTCTTGCTTGTAAACGCACAATACTTGTCCTGTTTCTCTCTATCTTCGAGTCCTTCCCCAGTCCTGCGGGGGATTGTTGGGTTTTAAAAAGGTTGTGATGAAAAAATGAAGAGTTGCGACTTTATGAAGAGTTGTGAAGTTTATGAAAATTTGTGACTGTTTATGAAAGTTGCGACTTTTATGAAAAATTTGTGACATTTATGGAAAGGTTGTGACTTTTATGATGATGACGACCTTTCTAAAAGATGTGACTTTTCTAAGAGTGTAACTTTCTGATAAGGCACAATAGAACCTTTTCGCAGTACCCTTTGTTTTCTATAATTGAGGGATTTCCTCTCATTTTAATAATAGAATTCATGGACTTCTTCTTCAAACTACTAATCTATTCTTCTAAGTGTACTTTATATTGCCGTTTCGA
The DNA here is from genome assembly GCA_027704765.1 of Solanum habrochaites. NCBI lineage: Eukaryota > Viridiplantae > Streptophyta > Magnoliopsida > Solanales > Solanaceae > Solanum > Solanum habrochaites. The sequence continues at coordinate 13,099 of JAKWJA010000506.1, read as the reverse complement.
TGGTTCACTGACACCGAAGCTTTTTGTATCTATATCTGTGATTGAGATCATTTTATTACCCGGGAGGTCATATTCCAAATCAAACTCGGATACTAAAGGGGAATAATTTTCCTTAAGGGACACTCTGTGATTTCAGTGGGGACTTGATCTTTTTAGTCTATTAAACAATTTTTTTTTCTTTCCCTCCATAATTCTGGAAGTGTTTTACAAACTTTTAGATTTGTGAATTATTGTCTAGTTCTTCGATTCTCTTGTTCTTCACTGTTCAATTAAAACTTGGTAACTCCATGTTTTTTTTCAAAGTTTTGTTGGAAGCAGTAAGATTCTTTATACAGTATTAACAATAATTCTTCTTTAACGAAAAATTTTCGTTTATTTTTTTAAATATGTTTCTGATGCTAGTTTCGCTACTAGTTTTAATTTTTCCATTGTAAAAAATGTTTTTAAACTTTTTTGTTTAAAAGATGTTCAAAGTTTTTGTTCTAATGTTTGAAAAATGGCAGTATGAACCCTTCATTATTACACTGTAAAGAAATTGATGAGTTATTAATAATTACTATTAACTGCAATAACATCCGTCAAAACTATAGTTCAGTAAGTACATGAGGAAGAGAATATATCCTCCAAAATGTAGTAAATATTTTTCTGGATTCATATGGAATCGTTCAAAGTACACACTAGTCGAGAACATATAGAGTCATTGTATCAATAACTCTTATCAAGAAATGCCAAATCACATAGCTTTTGACAAAGAGGACTACAACTGAAAAATAAAATAAAAGAGATCCATTCAATGATGAACTAACCTTTCTATTATCTTGATTTTTATTGTAAGAAATCACTCAACTGGCTCATCATTAAATATACAGTTTGTAAGATATTACATTAAATAACATTAGAGAGAGTATGTTAAACTGAAGCATCCCCCCCCCCCCCCCCCTAACACTTTGAAAGCCACAAATATTACATATTCCAATGATAAAGACATGCGACTTGCATATATTGAAACGTACGTAATTTTCTAATATGTTATTGCAAGTTGTCCTTATGTTTATTTTTCCTACATATGTGTTCTCCCCATTTAGACTTTGAAGTTCACTACAAAGTAACTGAAGATGCAAACCAATAGAGAGGTGGAAAGTTAAATTAATAAAGGATCACTTTCTTCTTTATTGAAGTTAGTTTATCTATCTCCTTTTTATTAAATCAGTAGCATATTCTTTCTTTCAAAACACGCATTCAAATTTAGAAACCAAATCTAAGGAGTCCCTGTGCCTAAAAATTAATTCTCATTAACGCAATTTTGTAGCTGCAGAACTAAAACCCCAATCAGAACTATATTCATGTATGAAAACAAAACGAAGCTCAAATAGGCAACCATATAACATACCGAAAAAAACATAAATTCCAGCAAAGGACACAATGTGGGATTTGAAATAAATTCATCATACCCACCGAATGAGTAGAATACATACATGTAAGACAACAAAAAGATAATCCTAGAAGCGCTGTAATCTAACAATGGATTCTACACTAGAATAACAGCCCCTGCACGCCTATCAAATACTTCCTCAGAAGCAAGGCATGTCCTGTCCTCCATCACCTATACATAGATTATATGTTGCGGGATTATTTAGGGTTTAAGCATAAAGGTAAATGGTTCTTGATATAGCCTTATATAGCGAGAGGGTGTTTCAAAGGGAAGGCCAGCCCTTTCGTCTCAAGCCTCACGGGCAAAAGATTTGAAGGCTGGGGTGATTCGGCTCTCCATTTTTAAAGTGGCTACATGCTCGCCTCACTGAGCTTTTAGAAGGGTAGGTTGGGCCGCGCTAGCCCTTCTTTGTTTTATTTTCAAGTCAAGTTTATCAATTTTATTTATAACATCAGAAAAATGATAAGATTTTTTAAAATAAAATGTGGGAAAACATTCATATTTTTTCAACAACACTATAAAAAAATCTATATAATTATCATTTATTTTCATACCAAATACGCGAGCGAGATAAAAGAGTGACAACCAAGATTTAGGGATATGAACCCACACTATTTTAGCTTATGTATCTGTAGATACATTTGAATCTACTGAGTGTATCTAAAAACTTACGGGTATTGTGAGTTCCCTTCTATTTACGTGATGATGGCCTTATACTTGTAAAATGACTTTTTATTGTGGAACCCTTCTATTTACTCTTTTGTTATCTGAACATCATTGAACGCTTCAGTATTTTTAATATAATTGTTATATAATTGATATTGTCGTGTTTGCATCAAACACTTTATCAAACAAATCTTTTGATTCATGTATAAATTATTTCAATCACTTAAATGACTAGCAGCGACATAGACAACGCATTTTTCATAGTTCATCTAGATATGTTCTACTTTTATTTCCAAAGGGTGTAAATAATTTTTCACCTCTCATGAGGTTCAGTTTTCCCTCCGTGATTTCCCCTTCAGTCTCCCCCGAGCTCATTTTCTAGGGCATTTTGTCTGTTGATATGCAATGTATATTTTCCAGGTTTTTGTTAAGTATATTAGTTCTTATTTTTTTTCTTTGTCTTTTTGTATTTGTTTGATTTTAAGGGTCGGTGTCTTGAATATTGGAATTTTATTTTTCATTTGTGCCTAATGTTAGTTTTTAAATATTCTTTGTGTATCGTATTATGACTTCATAGAATGTTTGTAAATTCGATTAGATTCTGTTTATTTATTCATAACATCTAAATATCAAACTTAAAATTACTATTATTTTCATCAGTTATGTTAGGAATTATTCTGGTAGTGGTGCCATTTTTTATATATATCTATTATATCTATATCTATATATATCTATATACTCTATAATATATATATCTATATATTAAATACTATTTATATATATATAGATATTATAATACTATATATATATAATCTACTCCTTTAATATATATATATATATACACACCACACACACCACACACACCAAGCAAACACAAGCTTTTCCTACACTGTGTTTCCACGTCATTCGATTAAAAAAAATTGTACTGTCAAGTAACTGTTATTTATTTAGCGAAGATTTTACTAATATGGTTTTGAACAATATAATTCTTTTGTCGATGTTCGAATGTGGATCATAGTATATATCTCTTACTCACGGGAACATAATGAAGATGGTCCAATGGTAATTTTTTAATCAGTTAAATGAATATATTAAATTTCAATTACTATGTTCATCCTTTAAATTCGCTGTATCTCAATAATTACCTTATAGGACGACTATTTGTTGTCATTTTTTTGTCATCTATCCAGTGTATTTGCGCATGGTCTTTCACGTTAAATGTTCATGACCCTATGAAAAAGTGAAAAGAACAACTATATTTTATTTTTAGAACTATTTTTAGAATATTGTTTTGTTATGTTAAAAAGTTATAACATAATAAATGTGTTCTCTTGTGTTTTCTATCATTGGACTTCCTAATTGATTGTTTTAAAATAAATTTGATCTAGGTATCTAGTTAACTGATATATATATATACTCTATATATATTAGATATATCTATATATCTATAGTATATATATATATTATATTATATGATCTATAGCTCTATACTCTATAGTGTGTCTTTCTTATCTATCTCCTCTCTCTATATGCTCTATCTATCTCTTCATGTTTTCGTAAGATTATCTTTGAGATAATCTATGTCAAAGGAACCATTAATCTTGACAAGATTAATCTAGATGTATATGAGTTTTTTCATATCATATTGCTTTCAATAATTAGCACTGGAATGGATGATGAAATGGTAAACATTTGATGTAGAATCGAAAGAATGATTTCTATTACATGTTACATATTTAATTTGATTTTTAAAATTTCTTAATAATTTGAATGATTCATATTTTGTTTGATGTAATCAAAATTAATTTACCTTTAGTTTTGTTTAGGAGCTACCGTATTGCCTAATTCTAATTTATGATTATCCTCCCCATAAAAAATTGTGTATGGTGGTCCTCCTTCCACACAAAATATAAGTTGGTGTCTTTATCTCAACCTTTAATGACCAAAGAAAATAAGGTCATAAATGAAAACAAGCCCGTAGAGTTAAGGACTAGTCTCCTAGAGTAAATGTAGAGTTCCATTTTTTTCTGATTCACTCTCATGAGTTTTAATGAACATTTGTAATTTGAGTGTTTTGATGAATTGGCTTTTTCAAAACTAGACAATCTAACTTCAAGAACAAGCTAATTAAAGTTGATATAGGTTAAATTATATGAGCAGCCAGCTGGCCGCTGTAGGTTAGAACTTGTTTTTGACGACCTTTAAGTGCAAGAGGGAAGATGGAGCCTTGAGCTTGAACCCTATCTTTCTTCTTAGAACTGGAGAGAGATCTTCTTCTCTTCACATGTCTTTACCAACCTCAACTTCTCTCATTTATTCACACCACGAGAGTGTTTGTTGAATACTGTAAATAAAACGACCTTTTGGTGGAATAAATATTTCTAAGGTAAGTCTACAAAATAAATATCTTCTTTACTCTTTATAATCTTGAAACTCTAGCTTTCTTACTCGACCTTTGAACAAGCTTTGTTATAACCTTAATAAATGAGCCTAGCGAACAAGAGAAATGGGAGACTTTGGACTTGGAACCCTAGCTTTTCTCCTAGACTTGAGAGAGAATTAGAGGGGATGGAACTTGGATGTGATTTGGGATTTGAAGGAATGAAGATTTAGTAGATTTAGGGATTGGAGAGGTGACTAGGTCTTAGAATTAGGCAAATGAATGTGGTCACAAAGACTTAAATACATAGAAAAAGACCCAATATACCTTTAAGAATTAACTAGAGAAGTGATCTATGATTGGGACCTAAGGTATTAACCATATCTATGCTCATACTGGTCAACCGTCAGAACCAACTTCCGAAATTCATCCACTTCCTACAGAACCATTCTATAATTTATCCAATTTCCTACGCTCTAAGACACTTATAGAGCCCAATTTCAAGAACGTAAATTTACTAAGCCTAGAATCATTCTATTCAACCCATATATGACCCATATGACTGACTACATCCCACCCTATCTATTTGTAGCCCAACATGCAGAGTCTCATCCATTTCAAAATTCAAACAACTACGTTCTTCCTATTGACCTGTAGGATTTTTTTGTAGCTTTTTGCTAAGAGTCAACGTTCTTGAAAACAGGGACAAATATCTGAACTCTTCCTTTTCAAATCAACTTATAATTTCTTTCTGAAATGTTACACTAATAAGAATGTTTCAACTCATAATCACTAGTTATTCTTCTATTGTGAAATCAGTTTTTGGTTCCTTCTTTGATAATTGTGAAAATATTTTGGTTGAAAGTTAAGTCAAATTTCACCATCAACCTAAATGTTTAATAATTCCAAATAGCTTTGAGCGAATGTGTTGTTGATTTATTCCCCTCTTATACTATTGATTCTATTTTATTTGCTTCTAATCTTTACCACCATCTCACATTTATGACGGTAAAATTTTGTGGCATGCTAAATTACGACATCTGGTTTTGTAAAATGAAGAATATCTCTACCATATCTATGAGCTTTTCTAATGACAACCTTTTGTATCACATATCTTATGGAAAGACATACATGTATACCTTTCTAGTAAAGTACTAATATTACAAACAAAATTTTTTAACTACTACAAATTGACCTATGGGAATCATATGACAATCCATATATGATAATTACGATTATTTCTTGACGATGGTGGATTACCATAGTAGAATCCCTTGGCACATACAGATAGGCCCAGAGTAATGCATCAAACGTTATGGAAGCCTTCATATCTCAAATGGAAGACCAATTTTCAACGAAAGATTCATGCCCTTATAAAACTTAACAAAATGCTGTGATAGGAAGGAAACACAAAATCTCTTGAAAACAAAAACGCATGTACTTATATTCAATCAAAATTGCCTACGAGATATTGGATGCCTTTGTTTTCCTACAGTTTGAAGGCCCACAAAGGACAAATTTGCATCAAGTGCAAGACCACAACTTTTTTTTGGAACCCTTTTCATAACAAAAGCTACAAGGTACCACATCATCTACTAAGAGAGATCCTATATTTAGAATGATGTTCTCTTTTCCACAAATTATTTTTCCTGATGTTCCAGTATCAATTATGTTCTTGAAATTACTTTTCTATCATTTGATAAATTATTTTATTGTGTGATACGAAAGCACTTTTTGTTTAATGATTAATTGTTGAAAAGAACACATTGATGAATTTACTACTAAAGCAAGTAACCAATAATACATGTACATACATGGATTCAAATGGCATATCCACAATTTCATCTCCCCTTTCACCATCCCTACCCTGCTAGCCCTAAGCACATATGTTTCTACTGACAGCCCCCACCGTCACCTGCACTCTAAGGACACAAGACAATTCATACCCACCTAACTATTTTGAACGAGCTGCAACAACTTTACTAACTTTCTTTCTTCCCTACCCTTACATCTAACACCCCACAAACACCCCAATCCCACAACTTTCATTCACTTCATTCCTATTCAATCATGACCATGTTTCAACGCTCGGGAGCACCCCACAGACTAACTGGCGTCTGTTCCTCAAAGAGGACTTACAACACATCCTCTTAGCATACATCATGACATCATTAGTACAAAAAATGCAGAAAAATAAACTTTTACATATGAAGTGTACCTAGACTTCTCACATATCATATATGAGTTAAATAGACTCCATCCTTATAAAGTTTATAGAGATCTATCATTTTAAGCAATGGTCAATTCCATTTAGTTAAGTAGTTAATACTTCTGTCTCTCATATATCCATTTCAGGTAGAGTTACAAAGTTGGCATAGCCCTTACAAGTACATATGTCACTATATGCTTAAAACAATAGTCTCAAGAATAAGTGTCTTTAAATATAAGCAATACTACTAGGATAGAACAATTGGCACCATTCTCGAACTTTGAGGACTCACCAACAACTTGGGAAAAGTCCAAGTCTTCTTACAAATGGCCCCGAAGCACCTCAATAGCCTAAACCTACATATTTGTAGAAAAATAAGAAATATGGGTTAGTACAACCACTTGTTTTAAGCATGGAAACATATGCACATAAAACCTTTGAAGAAGTGCACAAAAGGGACCATTTCTTTGGAAACATGTGTCTTTGGAAAGCCTTTGTGTATACATATATGAGAGCATATACAAGCAAATGATCAAAACAAAATAAGACATACTCATATTCATACATAGTAACAACACCAACATAAAGTCATATTAGTATATGTCATGACCCAAAATGGGGCCGCGACTGGCACCCACACTTATCCTACTATGTGAGCGAACCAACCAATCCAATTTCAACGTTTCAACATAAATAAACAAACATATAATGCGAAGACTTAAAACTCATTAATGAAAATCTTATATAACTATAAAAACTCATAACTATTTACTCCAAAAAAAAACGGGAAGCATCACCAACAAGAACATCATCCTCAAATTACTAATCTAAGAGTAGCTAAGAAGCTAAAATAAGTAAAAAGCCTATCCATGGCCCGGACTTCAAGGCATCAAGACATGAGAGATGATCCAAATTCCAAGCTAAAGCAATTAGCTCACCTGAGATTCCGAACGTGATGAACTGGCACAGAGTTTGCGGTTGAGTTAGATGATGGTACTTTTGTGTCTGCACTCCACAATAAACAAGAAACAATTCCAAGTAGGGGTCCGTACAAAACACGAGTACAATTAGGTATCATCGGCCAAGCTCAAAATAGAAACAGTATATTTCAAATAATATCATAAAACTCAACTACAATAACTCAACATGTAGCACAACAAGTTCTATCTATGATCATTAATAAGCACCCCGGTTCACCCAATGAGGACTCAAGCCTAAATGCCATAACCATTTGGGAATTATGTTCATTAGATTGAGTATAAGTTAACTGTCTTTCAAGATTCATTATGCTTATTTCTATCGTGTCGATCGTGACACTCCACTCCATATATTATCCTGGTGTCGGAACGTGGGACACCTCCGATCCCCTAATTTCTACTGTCGGTTCGTGACACCGCGTTCCATCTATTCTTACGTGTCGGTTTTCGTGACACCCGATCCCCTAATTCTTCTACGTGGCGTTCGTGACACCCGTTCCACTAATTCTAGTCCTCTATCTACGTGTCGGTTCGTCGACACCCGATCCCCTAATTCTCACGTTGTCGTTCTTGACAAACACCACCCCGTTCCACTATTCTAAACGGTCGGTTATGACACCAACCGAGTCCCTAATTCTACGTGTCTTTCGTGACACCCTTTCCGCTAATTCTACTTGTCGGTTCGTGACACCGCATTCGCCCTAATTCTACGGGTCCCGGTCGTGACACCGTTCCATACTTCATCACTTTAGTTAATCAGACTTCTTTTAGAAACCAAGGCATCATCACGCTCTTACAGCGGGATTAGGTTTTCACGATTTAGGATTCACTAGCTCATCATGCTTATTTTATCCATTGTATACTCACATTCATACAAGCCTACAATTAGCATCTAGAAGGGTTTACAAATACTACCTAACTACCCAATACATATCATTCGTCTATTAGAGTTTACTTACTACGAATAGCATAAAAACCATAACCTAACCTCCACCGCAAGAATTCGTGATCAAGCAAGCTAACTTCAAATCCTCTTTCCTCTTCGTTCGTCTCGTTCTCTCGTCGTTTCTCTCCCTCTCTCTCTCTCGTTTTCATTTTATTTCTGCGTTATTATTCAAACCCTTTTTATTTAACCTAATAATCATATAATTAAGTATAAAAGATGATAAAATCCCACTACTTGTTTCAAGGTTCTCCCTTTACCACCCCCAAGTAATTGGATTATTACTATTCAACCACTAACTTTATAATTATAAGCGGAATGTCCAAAACGCCCTTAATCATAAAACATTTAACATAAATCCGACCCAGCGGGGATTACATAGTCTGTGACGGGCCGTCGTGCCTATTTCTCGTTATAAAGTTCAAGACTAGATTTTTACCAAGGGTCTGTTGACGGCTCGTCATGCTGAGACGGTCCGTCCTGCACACCCCGTCGTGACGTTCAGAGATTCGATCTCAGTACCCAAATTTCTAAATTCTAAGTGTTTTGTTAAAACGAGACCGCCCACGACGGTCCTCGTGCCCATGAAACGGTTCGTCGTGGGAATCCGTTTACGTCAGGCATTTTTTTCCGGAATAAAATTTGCTGCTCAAAACTACTAACAGGTCGTTACAATAGAGACCATTTACCCAATCGTTCGCGGCCTCGACTGATAAAATAGAAGAACACAAGGGCAAAAGGGAGTACTGAATTCTGGTAAACTATGTGGGTAATCTTTTCTTGCAATATCAGCCTCCTTTCCCAATTGTAACTCTTGCAACTGGTCGATTCTTCTTTCCATTGATTTTGATGGATGCATCTCCCTGTTTGTTCCGATTGATCTCAACTTGCGAATTTCTCTATCTAGAAATGGCAAAGGCTCCTCCTCATAAGTCAAAATTTTTCATCAATCAGAACTGAGTCGCCAACGAATATGTAGTTTCCATCCCCATGTTATCTTTTTCAGCATAGACACATGAAAATACCGGTGCACTCCTTAACATCCCTGGAGGCAAGGCTAATTCAAAGCCACCACCTCCCCTACTCGACTTAATAACTCAAATGGCCTCAATATCCTCGGGCTTAGCTTACCCTTTTACCAAACCGCATACCCCTTTCATTGGCGAAACTTTCAGCAAGACTTGCTCACATCGCATGAACTCCAATCCGCTAACCTTTCGAATCTGGCATACTCTTTTGCCACTTTGAGCAGCTAAATCTTTTCTTGAATAGATTTCACCTTATCTAATGATCCCTCAAAAGTCAGTACCCCCCCAAGTCAACCGAATGCATCAAACCAAACCAATGGTAGACCTACAATCTCCTCCCATAACAATCTTCGAAGGAGCCATATCAATACTTGAGTGATAGCTATTTATTGTATGAAACTTCGTGCAAGGGCTAAGAAGTTATCCCAATGACCACCAAATTCTATCACCATGCAACGAATCATATCTTCCAACACCTGATTGTTCGCAATCATACCGCCCACGGTCTGAGGTGAAATGCATACTAAGGTCCAACCTAGTACCAAATTCAGCTATTCATGTTCTCCAAAACATAGAATTAAACTGCGTACCTCTATCTGATATGAGGAAAGTTGAACTCCATGCAAACCGAACAATTTCTGAGATGGTAGAGCTGGATAACTTCTCTTCATTGTAAGTACCTTAACCGAATTAAATGAGCAGACTTATTTATCGTGTCCACAATTAAACCAAATAGAATCAAACTTGCCCAAGTTCTTTGGAATACCGAACACGAAGTCCCCATTGCAATGCCTCTTCCTCTCCCACTTCCATTCGGGAATGGGCATTCATCTGAAGTGTTCCTCCGGCCTCTGTGTTCAATACTTTACTGCTGACAATTTGACATTTGGCACAAAATCAATAATGTCGCACTCATTCTACTCCCCAAAAGTTTTGCTTTACGTTCACGGTACTCTTGGTTGCCACCATGATGTTAGAATAATCCAGACTATGACCTCTGTAAGAATACCTTGGGATCAAATCCATCACATGTACACGGTGAACACAATAACCCTTCCCTAATTCTCAAACACCTTCCTCATCCATTATTGCTTATTTATCCTTCCTCGTACACCTTATCCCGAATTCGGCTTGTTTCTCATCATCAAACTGTTTTCCCCTTAATCTTGTCCAAGAAAAGAAATGATCTCGCCTCCACACTAGCCAACAATCCTCCCTTCTCCATTTAATATTTCTTAACCCTCATAAAGTCATTAGCCAGAGTCTGAACCTCTCTAGCAATTTACGTCTAGAAACTTGTAGTGGGCTAAACTACCCATGCTCCTTCTTTTCCTACTTACTACGGCGTCTTGTCACAACACACTTTCCTGGGGGGGTGATACAGATGGTAATATCGTAGTCCTTCAGTAGTTCCTCCATCTCCTCTTTCTCAAATTCAAATATTTCTGAGTAAAGACATATTTAGGCTACGATGACCGTTATCGACCCTCGACACTTACCATAAGATACGTGTCTCCTAGTGCTTTCATGCAAACCTAACCGCAGCCAACTCCAATCGTGGGCTCGCGATAATTAACGTTCATCGTTCAATGGCACTTTAAATTGCCCCTCGAAGCATAAGCAATTAACGTTCTTCTCTTGGCATTTAGCACTGCACCCAAACCAGAATCGGATTGCAATGCACACTACACAATTAAGTTCTTACCCTCATACTGGCAAGGTGGATAGGTGCGGTGGTCAGCAAGGTCTGGATTTTTAAAAGCTTTCCTCAACATCATACCGACCATACACATGGAACTTCCTACTTAGTCAAGTTCGTCATTGGGAAGCAATAGAAGAGAATCCCTTGACAATCGACGTTATAAACTGGCTAAACCAAACAAGGTTCTTATTCTGACAAATTAGTAGATCTTACCCAATTCTTCACTATTCGATCTTAGAGGATCCACCATCACTCATCCTTAGAAACCACGTGCCCCAAGAAGGACACTGAATCTACCAAAAATCACACTTGGAGAATTTGGCATAAAGCTTTTTCTTTTCTCCCTCAAACCATTTTTCCACACAATCCTCAATGCTCCTCATTTTCCTTCTTACTTTTGAGTAATTCGGTATATCAATCAATAAATACGATCACAAAAGATCCAATTGGCTTAACAAGTCCTCTCATCAAGCTCATGGAAGCAACAAGGGGCATTCGTAAGTCCAAAGGACATTACCAAGAATTTAATGCCCATACCTGGTTCTAAAAGCAGTCTTTGGCACATCTGCTGCCCGTATTTCAATTGATGATAACCAGACCTCAAGTCAATCTTGGAGAAGACACAAGCACCTTGTAATGATCGAACAAATCTCATGCAGGAAGAGGATACTTGTTCTTCACAGTTACTTTATTAGTTTCCGGTAATCTATGAACATCCGGACTTCATTCTTTCTTTTCTTCTAACATAAAACAGGAGCACCCCAAGGGAGCACTCGGTCTAATAAAGCCTTTCCCTAACAATCTTGAAGTTGTGCTTTTAACTCCCTTAAACTCTGCTCTGGAGCCCATTCTATAAGGGGGTAGGAAATGGGACGAGTACCCTGCTCCATTCAATGCAAAGTCAAATCCCTGTCCGGGTGGCATACCAGGAAGGTCTGCAGGGAACACATCCAGAAACTCACGAACTACCAAAACTGACTCATCGAAGGTACTTGGGTTGTATCGTCCCTGAGTGTGTCTAAGAACGCTAAACACCCTTTACTAACCATTTTCTTAGCACGAAGAAAGGAGATGATACGAACTGGAGTGAAGTGTAGTTACCCTCCGATACTAACGGATCTGTCCCAGGCTTGGCCAACGTTACAGTTTTAGCATTACAATCTAAGATTGCCAAATTTGGAGAAAGCCAAGTCATACCCAGAATTACATCGAAATCAACCATTTCTAAGATAACCAAGTCTAACTGAGTATTGCTCCCCACCAAAGTCACCTGACAAGACCTATACCTTTCAACTATCATAGACCTCACCACCGGAGTAGAACAACGAATAGGTGCAAGCAATCACAATGTAAATTAAGAACACCATTAGCAAATGAGGAAGATACATAGAAAATGTGGAGCAAGGATCAAATAATACGAAGCATTCAATCACAAACCAAAAGTTACCTGTGATAACAGCATCTGATGCCTCCGCTAGACCACCCAGGGCAAGCGTAACAATGGGCCCTATCACCTGTCTGCCCGTTGCCCCTACCATGTTGTGTTGTAGTGGCTCCAGTTTGCCCGTTACCCGCGGCCGTTTTGGTGACCACATTCCATCGGCCAACCGGGGCGTTCTCCAGAATAACTTGCGCGGGGGGGCGTAGGCGTCGAGTTAGCGCGGTGTGGAGCCGGGGGTGCTAGCCGGTCTAGCTCATGTGGGGTCTGATACTCTTGTTTTTGAAATTCCTCTAATATGTCCAGTGCTCCCCACATATCTCC